>JAFEMH010002861.1:0-157500 GCA_022495995.1 Adenophora triphylla var. japonica
GAAATCGTTGAAATGTAGGCCTTTCCGTATAATGGGGTCTGATAAGTTTTAGCCCCTAGATCCTCTTCTCTTCCCGTAAGAGAAGTAATCTCGGGTTAAAACGGCGTTTCGACCCCGTTCCGTTTACTTTTATGTCAATTACCAATTCCGGATCGTTTGATCCGACGATCGTCATTTACTTTCATGTCATTTACAAATTTCGGACCGTTTGATCCATCGAACGTCATTTACATTTATGCAACTTTACAATTCCGAGTCGTTTGGCTCTGTGAATGTGTGCCCAAAATTTTTGTTTATTGGAATTCACGCGAGTTTGAAGACATCCGAGTTATTTGAAAAACGGAGTCGCCACGCCATTTTGATTACCTCAAAACTTTGAAAAAAAGGTTTTATGGGTTCGGAGGTTAAGTTACCCCTTGGGAAGAACGTTTGGCGTTCACCCAAAGTGCCTTGCCGGAGCAAGTCTCCCGAGATTTCATTAATCGTGTTTGCTTGCGTGCTTTCTTTGTGTGCATGTGTTTGAAAATAAAGGGGGGGAATGTCCCAAGTTGTCTTCCGGACGTACAAACCATTTGTTGGTTGTCGCTCGGGATTCCTTGGAATTTATGTATTTGGGATTATGATCCCGTCCTCATCTTATGACTTGTGATCATCGCATTTTAAACCTCGGGACCCTCGGGACTTGCGTGATCGAGAGAATGACTCTCTTTTGGTCAAAGATGAGGTTCTTTAGGAAGGAATGTCCTTAGCCCATCAATCCTACGCTTTAAGACGGTCGAGCTCGTATAGAGGCTTCATACTCATTCTTAAGCGATAATCGGAGATATAGGGTTCAAGGTTATCCTTTTCCTAAAGAAATCATGAACCTTTAATGGAAGGAACGATGCAAAGATGAGAACTTTTACACCGGTCCGTTCCAAGGTTGGGGAAAAGGGGAAATGCATGATGAAAAATGACTCTTTAATGAAAAGATGACATTTTGGTTTTAGCAAATGATGCTTTTTGATTGAAAGAAATGATCTTTATGCAAATGATGCATAAAGATAGGATTTTTATGCAAATGATGCATTAAGAAAAGGGGTTTTGATGCAAAGGATGCATTTTTATTGAAAAAGATTTGATCTTTATATGCAAATGATGCATAAAGATAACATTTTTATTGGAAAATAGGGATTTTAGGTGCAAAGGATGCACCTTTATGAAAAAGACTACATTTTTATGACAAATGAGGTCTTAATGCATGCAAAAAGGGAAGGGGATGATAAAGATGTGATCTTTAAGCTACCAAGTCCCAAGCAAGATAAAGACAATGCAATGAGCAATTTATAAATCAATTAGGATGCAAGGATAGGGCGTGCGAGGTTACCAATGACTTCCTTTGCTTCTCGGGACGGAGCTAGGAGGAGAGGTCGATCTTTGGTCTTGAGGAGGAGGGATGTAGCTTCTTGGCCTTCCTTCTTCTTCTTCTTGAATTCAGCGGTTTCTTCACGTATTTCGAGTGTATTGTGTATTTTTCTCATCTATTGTGTGTGTTGAAATGGGTAGAGGAGGGCTCTATTTATAGAGCGATGCGGATAAGGCTAATGAAGCCGTGCGGCTGCGGAGCCCTTTGCAAATGAGGCCGTGCGGTCTTATCCATTGTGACTCGGCATTCTAGAACCATGCAAGGTGGCATTATTCTAGAACCTTCTCCTAATTAAGAAAAACGTGTTTTCTTAATTAGGAAGGCTCCATACAGCCCTTAATTTTAATTTGGGAATTTGCTCTAGGACATTTCCGGAACACTAGGAAGGTCAGGGAATTCTGGGAAACTTACCGAAATGTCGGGAAAATTAGCTTAGGAAGGCATGAGCCGAGATTTGGGTACTTACGAAGCCCCTCGGCAACGTCACTTGCAAGGCGAGTGGGGTTGTCGATAGAAAAGGATCCGATGCGGCGAATGCGAGACGGATTGGGAGACCAAGGCGGTCGAGTGGTGAACCTTTTGGAAGGCTACCTACGTATCCGGAGGAATCAAGCCGGGCCGTAGTTCGGAATTAGGATCCGGGGGAAGGAAGAAGAGAAGCGGGTCTCTTCTTTGGGAAAAGAAGAGAAAATGACCTAGGAGGTCAAGCAATTGATCCTGCGGGGATATGCTAGGAGTGACCCGAGGTGGTCGGATATACGAACTTTTATGAGGGGCGCTTTATCAGCGAGGAGTGACAAAGAAACGGGGTGACCAAAGTGGTCGAATGGCTGGACCTTTTATAAAGGCTACCTACGTATCCGGAGGAATCAAGCCTTGATCGTAGTTCAAGCATCACTAGATAGTTAGGAACGATGTCTAGGATCCTTGAGATTTTGACAATTCGGAGGTTTGTCACTGAGGAAGCGAGAGCTTATGGCGCTATCTCTTTATGACGGAGATAGAGGTAACTTAAGTTGGGAAACTTGAGCGTACGTCACTATTCGCGGATAGTGGTAGCACAAGTTGAAATGACTTGGGCATACGTCACTATTCGCGGATAGTGGTAGCACAAGTTGGAATGACTTGGGCATACGTCACTATTCGCGGATAGTGGTAGCACAAGTTGGAATGACTTGGGCATACGTCACTATTCGCGGATAGAGGTAGCACAAGTTGGAATGACTTGGGCATACGTCACTATTCGCGGATAGAGGTAGCACAAGTTGGAATGACTTGGGCATACGTCACTATTCGCGGATAGAGGTAGCACAAGTTGGAATGACTTGGGCATACGTCACTATTCGCGGATAGAGGTAGCACAAGTTGGAATGACTTGGGCATACGTCACTATTCGCGGATAGAGGTAGCACAAGTTGGAATGACTTGGGCATACGTCACTATTCGCGGATAGAGGTAGCACAAGTTGGAATGACTTGGGCATACGTCACTATTCGCGGATAGAGGTAGCACAAGTTGGAATGACTTGGGCATACGTCACTATTCGCGGATAGAGGTAGCACAAGTTGGAATGACTTGGGCATACGTCACTATTCGCGGATAGAGGTAGCACAAGTTTAGAGTTACGACAATTCGGAGGTTGTCACCTAGTGTTATCCCGTTATAACGGAATTAACGGAGCGGCGGGAATAAAGCTTGATTGCTAAAGAGATAAGGGATATTTTACGAAAAGATGTTATCTTGGTTAAAAGATAACGGAAATTGCATGCCCAGTGGAAGGTCCGGGCGGGATTGTAATTTACGCTCGGAGCGAATGAAGCCGCCCGGCATGAGATGGAGAAAAGAAGCCGTACGGCTAGAAGCTGTTTTCAGATTATTTAAAATCGGGTTTTGAACGGGCATTGGGCACTTGTTGCCGCCCACTTCGGCCGAGAGAGAGAGAGAGAGAGAGAATTTGAAATTCTTGACCCCTTTGCTTCCACTTTGATTTGAGATGGATCCAGGAGGGCAATCCCATGCAGAGGCAAGCAAGAAGAAACATCTCGGCGGCCGCGAGAAGGAGGAGAAAGGAGCTCGTTCGGACGGAGAGGAAGTATGACTTCCTTACGCCTCCATCGGAGCTTTACCGAGGAGAAGGGAGCATAAATCAACGAACCGCGATCGGTTGGGGTAAGCATTCTCATTTTGCTCAAATCAGATGATTTTGCTTGAATTTTGAATGATTTAGGGCTTGACCCGAATTTTAGGATTTTGAATGATTTTTTGAATGATTTTGAGATGCATGAACAACCTATGAGGCTAAGAATATGCAATGTGCAATTTTATTTGATGAAAAATATGAGAATGACTCACTTTTTTCTCGCAAAATGAAGTAAGAATGAGAATTTTTCAAAATATGAGACGGAGTTCTTGCCTTGTGCTAGAACTAGGTCAAAATTCTGATTTTCAATGAGAAAACATGATTTTGGAAGATGAAAATGATTCATGCATGCCATTTTTGAAAGAATAATGCTTATGTGCGAAGAATTGTGATTTTGTGCTTTAGGAAAGCAATGACGCGTTTCAAGTGATGAAAGACACGTTTTTGATGCAAATAATGCTAGAAAAACTTTTGTGAATGCTTTTCTTTTGAAAATATGTGCACTTTTGAATATATGCATGTTTTTTGAAATGATATGAAGGACTGACGCTTCTTTTTGATGTGCTTGTCTACGGGAGAACAAGTCTAGAGGACCATCGGAGATTGCGGTTAAGCTTTGGCGAGAGGATGCGGATTTTGAGAAGAATGGGGTAAATCCCAGCCGGTGGTGAGGGCTACCGGCTTGGATGCATTTGTTGAGGCCATCGGCAGGGGTGTCCACATCACCTCTAAGAGCAAGGGCTTGGTCCGGGCCCTTTACGAGTTACGGTGGGACGGTACACATAGCTTTCACAGTGGGGAGAGGCGCGGTGACTCTGCCGATTTCACGGCTATTGCGGCCTACGGTTCAGGGAGGCCCGTGACTTGGAGAGACCATATTACGGCTGAGGAGTTCCGGGCTTTGGTAGGGTTTGGCGATTCCCAGGGTGGGGATGGAGACACGGAATGTCGAGGTGGCGATTCGAGACTTGCATGCGAGAATTTTCTTGCTAATGATGTGGCCCTTGCCGGTGGCTAGAGCATTCATATGGTTGATGCTATCGGTCACCATCTTTGCTAATTAGGACGATAGCTATGACTTGCCTCCTCGACTCTACGGAGGATGTTGATGGGATAGGGACGGTCTCTTGGGGAGAGGCCGGATTGGCGGAGCTCTACTTCTCGTTGGACATGTACGGTCGGAACAAAGGCTTCCATGGGTGCTTCTCATTTGCCCTTGAGGTAGTCTCCTTTCTTTTCTCTTTTCTCTTTTCTGTCTTGAGACTTTTATAAGAGAGAGAATGACCTTTTGATGTTTTGAACATGCGGGCTGGTTTTGCGAGGTGATCGGGTTCTTCCCTTGGAACCCGGCGAGTGATGTCACCATCTTCCCTGCTATGGTTATTTGGAGGAGATGCGAGAGATAAATTCACGGGGAAGACCCGGATTACCTTCGATTACAAAATGGTGAGGCCGGTCATCAACGAGGATGGGCACGATGGAGTGGACTTCTACCCACAGGGCGAGGTATCAGGAGATCTTCTTTGGGAGATGCCATCGAGGTGACGAGGCGAGAGGAGGTGGCTCCTTTGGGGCGACATGTGATGTCATTTACTTGGGGGACCGCTTCTCGAGCGGCATGGTCATGTTCCCCCATTGGATGCCATTACTCCTCGGGATCCTCCGGCCACGGATGCTGCGGCCCGAGGGATTGGCCGAGAGGATGAGATTGCTAGGTACCGAGGCGGGCGTAGGCTGCGGAGGAGTATTTTGACATGGACACCCCCTACTGTTTGTGTTTGTGGAGCGGCGCTGAGGACGCCACGAAGCTAGTGAAGGCGGCGGTCACTCGGGGATATGGGGAGGATGAGCCTCTTGACCGCCGATCCCTCCTGCGCATCGTCCTATGTGGTCCGTGGAGTGCCGAGGAGGATGAGGATACTGTCCCCGTGCTAGGGAGCGGTACACCTTGCCGCTGATAGCCGTAAGTGTACTCTTAGGGTCTTATTCCCTTTTTAGCTTTGATTTTACGCTTTTGCAATTTTACGAGATTTTACGAGATTTTTCTCTTCTTTTTCTCGGGTTCCGGCTCGCACTTACGATAGTGGTCGGGCGAGAATAGGGGAAATTTGGAAGGACATGTGCCGGTCTCTTACGAGGAAGGCGCTGCGCTTGAAGGCGGCGGCGGATGCGCGGGAGCACAGGCGCAGAGACGGCACGTCGGGGGCACGGCGTCTACCTCATCGGCCTCGGAGTACTCTTCCGGTGCCATGCCTCGGGGCGGGGACCCAGCCCGACATTACAGGCAGGCGGTGAGTACGGGCACGATAATGTCCATTTGTCTGACTTGAGCGACCAGGAGGACTTGATGAGGGAGGCTAGCATTTATGAGCTGAGTAGCGATGAGGAAGAAGAATCGAAGGCCTAGGAGGTCTCTAGAATAGATTTGGGAACAAAAACAAACAATTTACAATTTTTATGCACAACTTTGTTTATTTTTCGCTTTATTTGGGCGCCGATGGGGCGAAAACATTGTATTTACATTTTATTTACTTTTCTAATTTATGCTTTTTCAATTTGCATATTATCGAGCCTTGGGGCGACTTTTTGCTTGGAATTGGGGGTGGCTTGGGCCAAAATGATTTATAATGGTGTATGAATGCTTGAATGGCTTACGGATATGTTTTGTACGGGTTTTGGTTGAAAAAGTGGGGTGAAAACTCCCTTGGGCAGCAACTTTGGTTCTTTGCAGAATTTTCTGCGAGAGGGCTAATGTAGCCGTGCGGCATGGCCTTGAGGGCAAATGAAGCCGTGCGGCTTACGGTTACATGCGAGTGGTTATTTTACGAATAAAAGCAAGGCTTGGCCATTTCATTTCATTTTCACTCTAGACTTGTCCCAATTGTTCCCAGAGCATATTTTGGACCTAAAAGCACCATCTTTGATCACTTTGCGATGGAGAAGCCCGTCGGATTGCAAAGGGAAGCGAGACCATTTTCTATCCGGTCTTCAATCTTGGGCGAGACATAACTTCCAAAATCACAAGGGGCTGCTTGATTCTTCCTTCAAGATCAAGTCTTTATGGCATTTGAGGATCTCCCGCCCGATTGGGACTGTTGAGAGCCGCGGCAAAGTTACGGGACGTCAGGAGACATGTTTCTTGCTTCTCTTACAACGAAATTGTCCCAACGCACGAAGACTTGAGCCTTGATTGGGGTCCCGAGGCGAGGCTATATCTATTCCGCTGATCGGAGACGTGCCGGTGACGGTAAAGCTTGCATCTTTTACGAGATTCCTTTGGGAGAGGTGAGAGGATGATGGTAGCCCGGATAGGATTGACCTTTACGATATCCGGGCGAGGTTTGGGTCTCCGAGATATGGCTGCGACCACGGTGGCTATGGATGCTTTCATTCTCTGCGTATTCTACTACATTCCTTCTTGAGTCAGTGGGGATCTGTCATAGTGGCCTCTTGGACATGGTCGGAGGCTGCGGGTGGGAAGGATATTGTCCCGTGGTTTTGGGAGAGACATTTCATGGGATCGATAGGATGGCTCGGGAGACCGTTTCATGAGGTCAGGAGTCCGGCTATGTTGACTCTGTAGGCTGCGGGGAGAGGCTCGGGGCTTTGCACGGGGCTTTGCCGACTCGGTGCCCTTGGGTGATTTCTCGGAGAGGTGCGCCTAGGCGGCGAGGAACGGGGTAGGCTGGGAGGCGATGATGGCTAGGCTATCCACTTCGGACATCCGTTGGTGGATACCACATTGGAGGTTGCGGACCCGGGAGGATATTTCGGGAGTCTTATCTTTGTGAGGGTTCCGGGATTACTGGTCGTCCTTCTACATACCTGCTTGGTATCCGGGCGGTTTGGGGCTTTACGGGAGCCATTGAGTGATTGGGAGGACATCCGGACCATGGAGGTGGTGTCATTGGATATGAGAGATCCGGCCCGGCTTCTCTTTCTTCTCGAGGGCTTGGACATATCTTGCTTTCCCACCCGGGGCTATCTTCGGGAGCGGGAAGAGCACCATCTTGACCCTTTGTCTACTTGGGTAGTACGAGAGGGAGATGGGAGCGACTCGGGTTATCTTGGAGGATAGACGTCGAGCTTTATTGGGAGGCGGCGTGACTCGAGTAGGACTACGAGGGAGGCGAGGCTAAGGCGAGTTGCCATAACCGGTCGGAGTGACTTGGTCGGAGATATGGAGGCTCGGTACAAGAGATTGTCAGAGGTCGCTCCTTTGGCGAGGCTCGAGAGGGAGGAGGTGCGGACTCGTGCTCGGATAGAGAGCACTCATTGACACGGGGTTGGTAGAGGCTCCGGTGAGGATACCGAGAGGTCGGGATGAGGGATCACAGGCATTATTGAGAAGAAAAGGAAGAAGACTCGACGAGGTCGAGGAAAAGGGAAGAAGGCGAAGAAGACTCGGCGAATGACGGCGTACAAGTCTTTTCTCAAGATCCTCTTATTGCCATTTGCAAACACATTAGTTTATTTAGGCATTTTATTGTATTTTAGATCTTTTTAGCGAGGTTAGCGAGTTAAGAGGTAGGCCGTGCTTGAACTCATCAAGAAGTTTTTAACTTGTAATGAACAAGGCATATTATCTTAAAAATTAATCAAGACACATTTCATGGAAATTCAAATGTCTTTATTGATTGGGACCCGTTTATGGCTGAAATACCCTTTATTATTTAGGACGCACTTCATGGAAGCTTGATTGTCCTTTTTATTGTTTAGACCGAACCATATATGGCTGCCTACGTTCCCCTTTTACAAGAAAGGCTAAGGGGCTCGGGTCTACGTAGTTCATTACAGTGAACCAATATTTTTTTATGTGCGGCCAGTGTTTTTGCCTAGACCGCCCTTTTTGGGGTTTTCGGCCTAGTGGGCATTACTCTTTTTGCACTAAGATTTTTTTCTTTTTTTTTTTTTTTTTATATGTGCAACCACTGTCTTTTGCCTAGACCGCCCTTTTTGGGGTTTTCGGCCTATTTGGGCATTACTCTTTTGCACTTTTTTTTTTTTTTTTTTTTTTTTTTTTTTTTATTAGACATAGTATCTTCGGAGTTTATCACCGTTGGTGGGTGGACAAAGGGATTGCCATCCAAGTACGCAAGCTTCATTGCTCCTCTGACGGTATCTTACGCACCACATAAGGGCCGATCCAGACGGGTTCCCATTTTCCCGAGGGTTGTCTGCGGTAGGGGCTTTACTTTCAGCACTAAGTCGCCCTCTTTGATGTCTACGGCCTTGACCTTTTTATCAAACGCTACTGGCCATTCGCCTCTGGTAGGCTCGGGTGTGTTCCATGGCTTTTAGCCTTCTCTCGTCAAGCGGGGCTAACTCATCATGCGCATTAGCATAACCATTCCACTTCATTGACCTTTGTTTTCCGGGAGGACCCTTAATGACGGGATTTCCAACTCCACTTTGTAACACTTTGCTTCCATCCCGTAAGTTAGGGCAAAGGAGTTTCTCCTGTGGTACATTACGACGGACGTTACGCAGCCCCGAGTGCTAGGTGCGGCTTTTCGGGCCAATCACGACCACGGATGGCCATCTTCGGATGATCCGCTCGAGTGTCTTATTAGCGGCTTCCACGGCTCCATTGGTGCAGTGCATGCGGGGACGACTTGTGGCGAGTAACTACGGGTCGACGGCGGTCTATCGCAGATCTCCTTGAAGTGTGACCCATTATCGAAATGATCTCGTTGGGCACCCCATATACGCACATTATGTTTTCTTTGATGGCTGGGCCACTTTTACGGAAGTGAGGACCTTGTAGGACTTGGCCTCTACCCACTTGGTGAAGTAGTCGATGGCTACCAACACGAACTCGTGCCCATTGCTTCTGCTGGGGATATTTTCCCTATCACGTCAATGCCCCAAGTTGCAAACGGCCAAGGAGTCGTCATGCGGTGCAGTCGTGAGGTGGGAGATGGTTGAGGTTGGCAAACCGGCGGCATTTGTCGCGAGTTCGGACGTGCTTGAATGCGATCTGTCTCCATGGAGATCCGGTAGTAACCCATTACGAGGATCACTTGCATCGGGGCTGGCATTCATGTGAGGACCGCGGGGACCATTGTGGACTTCGGTCATCAACTCTTTCGGCTCTTTCTTGAGTGACACATAAGAGGAGTGGTCCTTGATACCGCTTCTTGTATAGGTTGCCTCCTAGAATGACATAATGAGAAGCCAACCTTTTCGGGGCTTGTAAGCTCTTGGCTCACGATACCTTCTTTCGGTCTACCTTCTTCGTCTACGAAAGGCGACTCTCCGTCTTTGAGGAATTGGTAAATCTGATTGTACCAAGGTTCCTTTATAGGCTCGGGTCCCGGGTCCACTTCACAACGAAGGTGGGGCTTCTCTTCTACCCACTCTGAAGGGCTTTATGGCTTTTCCCTCGGGGATCTCTACCAATGAGGCTAGAGTAGCTAGGGCATCTGCGAATCTGTTCTTTTCCCTCGGCAAGTAGTGGAAAGTCACTTCTACGAGCTGTCCGATCCAACTCCTCCATATGGGCATGATACCGTTGTAGATTAGGGTCCACGAGTCTTCCACTTGTTGGAGACTTGGTTGATGATCGGGGCGAGTCTCCAGTAAACTTCGAGCTCCTTGACATTTCTTTCTAAGGCGGCCTCCAAACCGGCAATGCGAGGCTTCATACTCGGCGACATTGTTCGTGGCGGGAAAGTTCAACTTGAGGGCTATGGGGGTATGCTCATCTTTCGGATCGACCAATAGCATTCCTACACCATTTCCTCTTTTGTTAGCGGCTCAGTCAAAGAACAATTGCCATCTATTTTCGAGCTCAAGCTGCAAAGATCCCTTCATCAGGAAATTGGGGTTCGGGCCCTCTGTCTTCATTCTTGGGGAAATTCGCCGGGTGATCGACAATGCTTGACCCTTGATGGCCTTTACGGTCACATAGTTGATGTCGTATTACGCCAAGAAGAAGGACCACTTCGCTAGACGCATCGAGAGGGAAGGCTTGTCAAAGATGTACTTGATGGGGTCCATTTTCGAGACCAAGTTCACGGGGTGGGCTTGCATATAATGCTTCAACTTGCCGACTACCCGGACCGATCTGCACAAGTCTTTTCACATCTTTGAGTAATTGAGCTCGCTCCCTGTAGCTTCCGGTGACAAAGTAAATGGCATTTTCTACCCGAGAGTCTTTCTTCTCTGAGCAAGCATAGCCCCAAGCCGTGTATGCGTGACGGTGAGATAGAAGCGAAGAGGCTTACGTCTATGTGGGGGCATAGTACAGGGGATGTACTAAGTATGCCTTGATGCAGTCAAAGGCATCTTGGCATTCTTCGGTCCATTACGTGTCCACATTCTTCTTCATGAGCTTGAAGATGGGCTCGCACATAGTGGTCAGCGGATTGACGAAACGGCTAATGTCTTGCAATTTACCCATGAAGCTCTTGACTTACATGCGGGTTTGAGGTGGCCTCATATCCATGATGGCTTTGATCTTTCGGGGTCAACTTCTATACCTCGCTCAGTGACCATGTACCCAAGCACTTTTCCCCTTGTCACTCAGAAGGTGCATTTGGCGGGGTTTAGTCTCATGGAATCTTTGTCTCGGCCTCTCAAAGAATTTTCGTAGGTCAACAAAGTCTTTGCCCACCTTCTCCTTTGGAGTGGATTATCATGTCATCTACGTAGACCTCAATCTCCTTGTGGATCATGTCATGAAAAAGCGCGGTCGCTGCCCTTTGGTAAGTAGCCCGGCATTCTTGAGCCCGAATGGCATTCTTGTATAACGATGGGTTCCCCATGGTGTGGTGAAGGCTGTCTTTTCTTGGTCTTCCTCGGCCATCTTGATGCGGTTGTAGCTGCAAAACCATCAACGAAGGATTTGACTTCGTAGTTGGCGGTGGAGTCCACCGGGATGTCTATGTTTGGCGAGAGGGTAGTCGTCTTTGGGGCCCCTTGTTCGGATCTCGGAAATCCACACGGCGGCGCACCTTCCCATTGGCCTTGGTTACGGTCACGATGTTGGACAACCATGTCGGGTATTCAATAACTACGATGAACCCTACCCATGAGTAGCTTCTCAATTTCTTCTTTGACTGTAGAGACCATTCCGGCTTGATCTTTCTCGGTTTACGCTGCGGCTTAGCATGCGGTGCTAGAGGGATTACGTGCTCTACTATCGAAGCTGTCTAGCCCGGCATATCCTTGTATGACCATGCAAACACGTCGACGTATTCTACGAGCGGCTCGATCAATCTGTCCCTTTCAACCCCCTGGAAGAAGCTTCCAATCTGTGTCTCTTTAGGTTCCTCAATAGTACCCAAGTTCACACTTATCAAAACCTCCTCGGCGGCTTGGGCCCGGTTTTCCTCTTTTACGAAACACCTTAAAGATTTCTTTAATGTATTGTTCGTTTAGTGTGTTTGCATCTTGTTCAAATGATTCATTATTAAGCTGTTGTTAAGTTTTGAGTTAATTTATCATTTGTTAAGTTGGCAATAAGAGGATAATCGAAAGATTTGTCATTTCATTCAAGATAAGGGGAAAGATGACATCGATTACATTTTCATAATCCTCGGGCGTGAGGCCTTCGGATGACTACGAGGGCTGGAATTCGAAGATTCTGACTCAGCGAATAGACAACGGGGTGTTTGACACGGCCGGGTTGAGGAGGACGGGGTACCAATCCAAGCTCCGTGATCATTTCTTTGTCGGCCCAGCTATCGGTCCACTGAGAATGTCTCCCAATTCTTCAATGGCATTTACGTCTTAGTTACCAAAGTGCGAGGATCAAAATGACTTTCACCATCGTCTCCAATAACGGCAACTATCTCATCATACGGGCGAAGTCGATCAAGTCGGGATTTGTGCTTCTTCGTCAAACAACTCTTGCAAACCCATGTCTTGTCTTCTTTGGCGGCGTCTATCTGGCTGATCTTTGGAAGAGCTAACTCAAAGGCGGAGAAGTCCATTGTCCCGAATGCGACTCTTTGACAACGGCCGGATTTCCTTTGAAGACGTACTCATTACGAGCGGTGGTGGTGGCCCCGGGGATATCTGGCAAATCAAGGAACATTCTTGAACGGGATTGGTGGCTTTCCCCTAACTTTCTCAAGGTTCTCTAGAAGGGTTTTACGCAAGGAGATGCGCGATCACTTTCATCATATTGTGTCCCTCCTTTTATAAAGTAATGGGTCGAGAGACGGTATGTAAGGATGGAGGCTGGACCCCTTCACCTTTCGTGCCTTTAGCTTTTCTAGCATCCAGGGAGTTCGGTTTGTACCCCAAGCCATATACGGTAGTCTGCTCCTTCACATCAATGATGGTGTTACGACCTTGAAGTCTTCTACCCAATCCAAGTCCGGAAGATAGCTCATTTTTCGCATCATTCTCATGGCGGGAGGGATTTTATCGGAAGTAGTGGTGAGGTCGGTGCAACACACTTGTGCCTTGGAAGAAGCTACGGAGAATCCGGTCAATGCTAACCCTTCATCATCATGCTTGATCTCCAATATCGGGATATCCCGGTCTTTGGTTCCTTCTACCGTGACCTTTGTCCCCATAAATGGTGGTGATAGTTCCATCACTCGGCCCGAAATTTGGCCTTGATGCAAAGTAGAGGCTACCCCGTTTATCTGGTGGATCCAAGGCCGTCCCGGCAAGGCGGTAAATGAAATCGGAATGTCAATAACTTGAAAATCAACATCCATGACCTTTTTCCGAACCACATCTTGAGAGTGGCGATCCCCAAAGCGATCGTGCGGTGGAGTCATAGGCCTTAATAGTCGACTAGAAGGCTTTAAGTCCGTTGGCTTCGGATCCAATAAATCCATCATCTTAGGCGGCAAGACATTCATTGCGGACCCCAGTCGACTAGTACTCGTGGCAATCGACGCTCTTCTAAGCTGGGTGTGATGTAAAGAGGTTCGTTGTGACTAGCCCCATACTTTGGCGAGGTCCAATTCGGTGAAGGTAATGATGTTTCCGTAGTGGATATTTCCAATCATTTGGACGACCTCATGCGGGGTGACATCTATGGGCACCGTGGTCTTGGCCAAACTTTCTTCTAGCTTCAACTTATGAGGGTATGAGGAGGTTAACGGGGACCATAAGGAGATATTGGCTTGGGTACACTTCAGGCGAGTTAGGGTGGATCCTCCTTATCGAGTCGGGCTTTTACGCACGGCTTATAAGGTCTTTTATCTGTCTTTGGTTAGAGACGGCATTCCTTTTGTCACCCTTAGGCTGCTCAATACTCATGCATCCGGGCCAGTCATCACATAGACATTGGATTTTCCTTGGTCATTATTCCCTCTTGGAGGATTACGTCAATTCTTTCAAAGTCGGGCGGATTCTTGCGGCGTATGGCCAATTCTGGCGATTGATCGATTGACGGTCTTTGTCGGAAGCATAGGCGGCTTCCGAATGCGGTCCCCGGGTTACCGGCTTTTTGACCTTTTCACATTCTCCGTTTAAAGCTTTCACGAGTCTCATTCAAACTTTTCAAAGTCGGCATGCAACAAGAATTATCACTTAGGAGTTTGGAGCTTGGCAAATGGCTTTCTCATCCGAACCTAGCAACTTCTTTAACGAGTAGGATCACATTCCTCATCAGTCAAGCATGTCTTTTCTTTCCACAGGGGTCAACCTTTTGACGGCATCTTGGACGTTGGCCAAACATTTTACGAAATGGGAAATTCCATCATCAATAAGGATTTACGCGGGGTCAAACCTCATGGCGGGTTCCTTTTCCTTCTTGTCGAGAGATATTTTCCGGGCTTTTTGGCTTACGGGCTAACCACTCCTCTATTGTCCCTTAGGCACTTGTGTCTTCATCGGTGTCACTACGGTAGCTCTCGTGGGAACTTTCGTCTTGGCTCTTATGACCAATGAGGGCAAAAGCGAGGTCGGGATACTTGACGCCGTATGAGGGTATCTCGAGACTCTTCCTCGGGCTTAGGGATTACCGGGGAAGACATCATTATCATCGTAGGACATAAAGGGGCTGGGGTCGCCTCTAAACTCGAGGACTCTTTCCAAGGCATCCATACATTCTTCTTGAGACCAAGTTTCGGGAGTGACTACTAACACTTTGTGATAGAGTCTACCCTTCACGATGAGAGTTTGGCTTCGGCGACGCTTACATGTTCTAGATCGGTGGGAGGAGCCCACTTCCCTCTTTTGGCTAAAGCTTCGATCAAGTCTCTCCATTCACCTACCAAGTCCTTGTACGGAGTATTGAACTCTAGGATATAGGACTCATACACTACCTCATCCTTCTCAGGAGCCTTTGCATAGGCTGAGACACACTTTGAAGTGATTTCATCCCTATTCAGTGCAGTGGCTTTACGCCTCATCTTGCCCTTCGGGTTTCACTTCCGTTGGCTCCAAGTCCATTCCTTCTCTTGACTGTCATCATCACTTTGTAAATCCACCCATTCCTATTCTCATTCCCAGTGACTCTTATTTGTAGGCTATGCGAGAGGTAGGCAAATTCACGGCGTTGACAAAATTGGAAAGGTCAAGCGCCTTTGGGATTCCAAGGTAGGGAAATTTGGCTCGAGTGAAAGGAGGAAAAGGGTCCCATGGGGGATGCGAGAGGAAGTGAGGGTGTCGGGACCACTAACGGCTTGGGGTATTGGAGGAGGCGAGAAAGGGCAGGTCTTTGGCAATGGGTTATATGAAGATGGGGGAGGGCATTGGTTATAGGCTAGCTCTTCTTCCTGGTCATCTGGTTACCCAAACCGGCCTTGCTCTCTGTCAAATCGGTCATTCGACTCTACGGGCGATGGCGAGGATTACGGCGAGCGTACGAGGATTACGCGCTAACAAGTCGGCGGCCGGTGTTCTCACCCACTTCTTTCTCGGCTGCGGGAAAGGGATAGGAAAGGTTTAGACTCGGGGTAGGTGTTTGATTTGAAGGCTCGGGCAATATGCAAATTAGAATCTTCAAGTTTACTTAAAACAGTGTCTTTTATTAATATCTATTTGGTTGGAAAAGGGGTTTTGCCCTTCTTTTTCGTAACTACACTAGATCTGGATCGGTGGGTTCCGTCACTACGTCTATAAGCCCCTCGTATTCCACTGTATTTCGACCTCCCGGGGTGGACGGCCCGGGCGAGGGTCCTATAGGGCACGCGGATCCCACCGACCAAGTAAGAACGCTCCTATCGGGTCTAGCGGGTCATAGGACCTTTCAACGCACGAGCGATGCGGATTATAGTCAAGGCAATGCAGGGAAAGTCTCGTCTCTGCCTTGACGGATCTTTGACGAGTTTCGCTTGAGCGAATGACGGTTTTGACTTTCGGTAATGTCAGAGAATATAATAGGCATGGGTCGGGCGGCAAGCCGGATGACACGGTGTCACATTGAACTTCGTTGCATACGCGGTGCGTGAGTCGGAATCGAAGTCAATGCCGGTCAAGATCTTGCCAATTTTTCCTTGTCGGAATTTTGGCGAGCTTCGCTTGAGCGAAAGATCTTTTGATTTTTGGCAAAGACTTGGTCTTGACTCTTACGCATTCCGTGCGGGTCAAGGTCGATAGTCGATGTCGGAGTCAAGATCCCACCGATTTTTCCTTGTCGGAATTTCGGCGGGAATTTCGCTTGAGCGAAAATCTTGGCTTCCGTTATGAGCTAAGGCTTGACCTTTACGTGGGTATGCAAGCTGGGCTATATGACACGGACTAGACCAAAAACCAACCAAAAGTCACGGTTTTGAAACGTGTGACACGGGTTTGTGCATTGGTCGACCTTTGTTTGCCATGGGGAGGTTGGGATGATTCCGTGCGCGCCGGGAGCATCGTAAGGCTGTCCGTGGCTTAGTGGAACCACCCTCGGGTTTGAAGGACGTGCGTGCAAAAGTGTACGGGATATATCGGAGTGCGCGTAGTGTGCGGTCTCCTAAAAATGTTCCTTTTGAGTTAAAACAGAGATTTTCATAAATGTGTTTTAAAGGAATGATTTTCGGGACGGGGAAAATGCAACACATAAGCACGTAAATTTTAAGGAGCCCAGTCGGTCATGGAGGTGAGTAGCCCCAAGGCTGCTAGGAGCTTGCCCGGATTAACCATGATTTTCTGGTGGAATTGCCGGCGAGGTCGTATGGTCGAGAATCCTATGAGGATTAGCCGTACGGCTGCATGGATCAATTTTCCGGGTTCCACTCCTTTTGCTATTTTTCGGGTTGTTTCCCGTTCAAAGTATGCCTGAGATTCCAAGATGCAAATGATGCAATGCATGGTAAAGAAAGCAAGCACGATTAATGAAATCGGCGATGGGAGTCTAACCCGCTCGAAAGGGAAAAGCTTTCTTCTATTTTTCAAAATTATTTTTTCGAAAAAGGGATGCGAGTACGTGGGATTGTTAAACCACCTTGTTATCCCAAGCCCCGGGTTAGGGAGCGATACAGGAAGGGTAAGTGGGGTCCACCTATATACCAAGTATCGATTTTTGTTTTGAAATATAAAGCTTTTCTCCTTTGGGATTCCCAGTAGTCGCCAAGCTGTGAATGTGTGCCCCAAAATTTTTGTTTATTGGAATTCACGCGAGTTTGAAGACATCCGAGTTATTTGAAAAACGGAAGTCGCCACGCCATTTTGATTACCTCAAAACTTTGAAAAAAAGGTTTTATGGGTTCGGAGGTTAAGTTACCCCTTGGGAAGAACGTTTGGCGTTCACCCAAAGTGCCTTGCCGGAGCAAGTCTCCCGAGATTTCATTAATCGTGTTTGCTTGCGTGCTTTCTTTGTGTGCATGTGTTTGAAAATAAAGGGGGGGAATGTCCCAAGTTGTCTTCCGGACGTACAAACCATTTGTTGGTTGTCGCTCGGGATTTCTTGGAATTTATGTATTTGGGATTATGATCCCGTCCTCATCTTATGACTTGTGATCATCGCATTTTAAACCTCGGGACCCTCGGGACTTGCGTGATCGAGAGAATGACTCTCTTTTGGTCAAAGATGAGGTTCTTTAGGAAGGAATGTCCTTAGCCCATCAATCCTACGCTTTAAGACGGTCGAGCTCGTATAGAGGCTTCATACTCATTCTTAAGCGATAATCGGAGATATAGGGTTCAAGGTTATCCTTTTCCTAAAGAAATCATGAACCTTTAATGGAAGGAACGATGCAAAGATGAGAACTTTTACACCGGTCCGTTCCAAGGTTGGGGGAAAGGGGAAATGCATGATGAAAAATGACTCTTTAATGAAAAGATGACATTTTGGTTTTAGCAAATGATGCTTTTTGATTGAAAGAAATGATCTTTATGCAAATGATGCATAAAGATAGGATTTTTATGCAAATGATGCATTAGAAAAAGGGGTTTTGATGCAAAGGATGCATTTTTATTGAAAAAGATTTGATCTTTATATGCAAATGATGCATAAAGATAACATTTTTATTGGAAAATAGGGATTTTAGGTGCAAAGGATGCACCTTTATGAAAAAAGACTACATTTTTATGACAAATGAGGTCTTAATGCATGCAAAGGGGAAGGGGATGATAAAGATGTGATCTTTAAGCTACCAAGTCCCAAGCAATATAAAGACAATGCAATGAGCAATTTATAAAGCAATTAGGATGCAAGGATAGGGCGTGCGAGGTTACCAATGACTTCCTTTGCTTCTCGGGACGGAGCTAGGAGGAGAGGTCGATCTTTGGTCTTCAAGGAGGAGGGATGTAGCTTCTTGGCCTTCCTTCTTCTTCTTCTTGAATTCAGCCGGTTTCTTCACGTATTTCGAGTGTATTGTGTATTTTTCTCATATATTGTGTGTGTTGAAATGGGTAGAGGAGGGCTCTATTTATAGGCGATCTGGATAAGGCTAATGAAGCCGTGCGGCTGCGAGCCCTTTGCAAATGAGGCCGTGCGGTCTTATCCATTGTGACTCAGCATTCTAGAACCATGCAAGGTGGCATTATTCTAGAAGCTTCTCCCTAATTAAGAAAAACGTGTTTCTTAATTAGGAAGGCTCCCTTCAGCCCTTAATTTTAATTTGGGACTGCTCTAGGACATTTCCGGAACACTAGGAAGGTCCAGGGAATTACCGGGAAACTTACCGAAATGTCGGGAAAATTAACCGGAAGGCATGAGCCAGATTTGGGTACTTACAGGCTCGTCGATCTTACTTTACAATTCTGAGTCGTTTGGCTCGTCGATCGTACTTTACAATTCCGGATCGTTTGATTCCGTCGATACCGCATTTTAAATACTGTCATTTACAAGTCCGAGCCGTTTGGATCGTGATAGTATTTACTTTTCAAAGTCCGAGTCGCAACCCGATTCGTTGATCGCAAAATCATTTAATACGTTTTTCTCATAAAATCGTTAACAATGTAATGCCCGGTTCAAAACCGGAGTTCAACATTCGAACTCTCTTTCAAAACGCGCGAAATGACGTTCGGCATCCAAACACTCATCTTCAAACTTAAAATCCGACTTTTGACATTCAAAATCATTTAATACGTTTTTCCCGTGAAATCGTTAACAATGACATGCCCGATTCAAAACCGTAGTTCGACATTCGAACTCTCTTTCAAAACGCGCGAAATGACGATTGGCATCCAAACGCTCATCTTCAAACTTAAAAGCCGACTTTTGACATTCAAAATCATTTAATACGTTTTTCCCGTAAAATCGTTAACAATGACATGCCCGGTTCAATACCGGAGTTCGACATTCGAACTCTCTTTCAAAACGCGCGAGTTGACGTTTGGCATCCAAACGATCATCCTCAAACTCAAAATCCGACGTTTGACATTCAAACGCTCTTTTCTTAAAAGTCAACATTTGACACTTAAGATAAACATTTAAAATCAGCATTCGCGGCATTTTTCCTAAAACTTCAAAACCGACGTTTGTCATTCAAACGCTCGGCTTTTCAAACAAGATCCGTAATCAACGTTTGACATTCAAACCAAGATTAAGCTTGTCATTCAAGCTCCCATTTCAAAAATGCAAACACACACAGACACGCACACGCTTTCGAGAAAGGTAGAAAGACTCGTCATACGAGGCGTTTCGGGTGATCTCAATATACTCTTCCCGAAACGTAACGTGACCTCCGAACCTAACAATCTCTGGTACTAAAAAGCTTTTTACTCATTTTTGCTACCAATAAAAATGACTCTCCATTTTCAAAAGCCTTTTCCTAAGTTTTTGCTACCATAAAAAGGACACCTTTTTCAACCAAAAGCCGTTTCTCAACGTTTGGGCTCAAAATACAAAAACCGCGTGGCGACTCCTCTCCTTCCCGAAAGAGAGGTCTCAGACACCAACCCTCCGCGAAAGACAACCGCGCCTTATCGCTCGCGCGAAAATTCCGGGTAATTTCTGTGGCCAAAGAAGAAGATTTAACAGAAGATTTAACAGAAGTTTTGTTGGGCCAACCGTAATAACGTTTGTAAAATTTAGGCTCAGAAATGGACTTTTAGAATACCATCCAACCCTTTCATCGTATTCCTTCTCAAAGGCCCCGTACTCCGGCGTTGATAAAGTATGCGACATAACCTCGTCGGCCAAAGATGTCTTCGGCACGAACGTTTCGGCCAAAGGCTGGGAGACGGACCACGACGGCGATGAATCTGCCAAGAGATCACTATCAGGTAAGTCGGTCAAAGACGAACCAAACGATGGGAAACCATCTTCCAATAATGAATTAGACATGGGATCGAAATCAGATAAGTCGGACGACAATGGATTTGAGGAAATTTTGGTTAATTTTGTCGGATCCATGGAGATCTTGGATTTTGAAGAAGGAGCGGCGGATAAGCAGCTTCTTTCTCTTCAGAGAAATCTATACTTATAGTATATTAGCAGTACCCCCGTGCGATGCACGGACAGCTATTAAAACATATTGACGAAAATTCATACAAATATAACAGGAAATATAGAAATGTTTGTGTACATTGTAAAACACTTTTTTAAAAATTATATTATTAGTACAAATATCATATTGAAGGTCACTAAAATAAATATATATTTAAGGCATAGTTAATTTGTACGAACATTATAAACATTAATTTTTACAAAATAATACTACTTCGGGTAAAAAAATAAATTAATATATTCGTCCCAAGGAATATTTTATAAAATATTACTTAATATGTTTAAAAAATTAATGTAAAATTTTGAAACGAAAGAAATAACATTACAAACATTAATTTATATTTAAAAAGTAAAATTATGATTATTATTATCATCATTTATAATAAAAATATATACTTCACACTTAATTAATTTGCACAAAAAAGATATTGAAAAATAAAAAAGAAAAATTAAGAAAGGATAATTAAGAAATTTATATTTAAAAAATAGTGATATTTTTTTGTCCAAATTAAATGAAATTAGTCTCTAATTAAAGAGGAAAAAAAATTATGAATTTTGGTGTAAATTTTTTTTTTAAAAAAAATTTTTTTTTACAAAATAATTGAGGTCAAAAAAATGGGATGAAAAAAAAAATCTGAAAATTATGATTATTATTATCATCATTTATAATAAAAAAAATATATTTCACACTTAATTAATTTTCACAAAAAAGATATTTAAAAATTAAAAAGGAAAATTAAGAAAGAATAATTAAGAACTTTATAATTGGAAAAGAGTGTTTTTTTTTTGTGTCCAAATTAAATGAAATTAGTCTCTAATTAAAGAGAAAAAAAAATGATGAATTTTGGTGTAAAATTTTAATTTTTTTTTATAAAATAATTGAGGTTGAAAAAAGGGGATAAAAATGAAAAATCTGAAATAAAACGGACCAATCAGAGATCGCCACGTGTCGTGGATTTTTAAAAAAAAAAAAAAAAAGAAAAAGCATACGCGGACACGCGCCTTTGTCGGCGTGTGGCACACGCGCCCAATCAACGCTTGACACGTATCTCCTCCGCCTAGTTAATTACAACTTCGCCACCGTGTGAAATTACCAAAATGCCCCTGATTTTTTGGCTCCAAGGCTGTGCTGCTTTTATATTACTTTAGATTAAAGTAGGCCAAACTTGATAAGGTGTTGCCACATAAGCCAAAAAAAGGTGATTCTTGCATTCTTAGGCTTCCAACTCATTCACCCCCTAATTAATTTGTGATGTTTTGAATTCTCCCTAATAGCTATTAATATTCATAGTCTCTAATAGTTATGTGAATGGTTACTTCTTACATATAATTAGTAGTAGTTAAAGTCTTATATTGTCTATTCAATATTTTTATAGTTAAATTTATACTTTTTGAATAATAGAAGAAGATATATATTTCTTATATGAGTGTTTTCTAATAGTTAGTAGTACTAACTCATACTTATATATATAGAATAGAAGTATACATTAGGTAGGTTGTGCATTTAAAGGTGTGACTTTTGGCTTTTCAACTAATCAAACTTTATTAATCAAATAATATGATAAAACTAAATACACTTCAAGTTGGTGCATGAATTACATTAAAAGTGTGACTTTTCAATTGATCAAATTTCATTAATCAAATGATAGGATAAGACAAAATGCATTTCAAGTTAGTGAATGAATTACAGTAACTACACCTAAATGAAATAAACTAATAAAGAATATGAAAGATTATATATATTTATTTCAAACATATTTTTTGTAACTCTCCATTCAATACCTACATTAGCTTGAAGATAAATGGACCTAAATGACTCTTCATTTTGGGCTACATATGGTCTTTTCACGGAATATATAAAATTAAAACGGAATATTGTGTTTATTGTTGTATGACATGAAAGACTTTCTCCTACTTCTCTTCTTCTTTATACATTAATGTCAATTGTTCCATTTCTTTTAACATTCTATTTCTCAGTCTATGTATATGGTTTAATTTAGCTTTTACTAATTTCTCACAATTTTTTTTTGTTTCTTTTCCTTTAGGTTGGGAAGATAGTTCTTGGACAAATTTTGATGAGAAAAAATACATTAGATTGATTGAGAAAAATTTCATCATTTGATTTGAGTAAGTTTCACCTCTATAATTTTTGCATATATTATCTCATTGGATTTCCGCTTATCATTTTATTTTACTATTACCTCCGTCCAAAATAAATATACTCATTTCTCACATTTTTTTTTTTTTGTTTCTTTTCCTTTAGGTTGGGAAGATAGTTCTTGGACAAATTTTGATGAGAAAGAATACAGTAGATTGATTGAGAAAAATTGCATCATTTGAGTAAGTTTCACCTCTATAATTTTTGCATATATTATCTCATTGGATTTCCGCTTATCATTTTATTTTACTATTATCTCCGTCCAAAATAAATATTTATTTGTTCTCTTCATCAAAAAAACACAATATATTTATTTTAAGACGGTATAAGTTTGATTTTACTTTACCCACCAAACTTCTTAGGTATGTGAAGTACTTAGATTCATACATTAATGTCAATTGTTCCATTTCTTTTAACATTCTATTTCTCAATCTATGTATATGGTTTAATTTAGCTTTCACTAATTTCTCACAATTTTTTTTTTTGTTTCTTTTCCTTTAGGTTGGGAAGATAGTTCTTGGACAAATTTTGATGAGAAAGAATACATTAGATTGATTGAGAAAAATTACATCATTTGAGTAAGTTTAACCTCTATAATTTTTGCATATATTATCTCATTGAATTTCCGCTTATCATTTTATTTTACTATTACCTCCGTTCAAAATAAATATTTATTTGTTCTCTTCATAAAAAAAACATAATATATTTATTTTAAGACGGAATAAGTTTGATTTTACTTTACCCACCAAACTTCTTAGGTATGTGAAGTACTTAGATTCATTTATACAAATTCGTTATAGAACCTGAAAAGGTCGACATAATTTTTTTTTTTTTTATTGATTTGAATATAACCAATTGGTTATTTTTATGATATTTGTTATTTGAATTTAGTTCTGATTTGAGTTTAAAAAATTATTTTACATTTTGGTGAGTTATCCTTTTAATTGCTATGTCTATATATTTGCTTTTTTATCATAATTTTATTTGAGAGTTAATTTTGGTCTTCGTTGATATTTTATATATTTTGATTATGTTTTACTAATTAATTTTAATTTATTTTTTATCTTTTACTCCAGATTATGTTTTGGAGTTGTTGATTTTAATACAAATTATGTATATATCAATGTAATACAATTTCAAGTATTAAGTTGCAAAAATGAGTTACCAAGTATATGAACTTCACATCCATTTTCAACTAGAACTTTTTCTTATTTTTATGTTATTATAATTTTTTTTCTTAAAATTTTTATTGTTTAGTGATCCAATTTTCTGGATGAAAATATATAATTTACTTCATTTGTCTTTATATACTTAGAGAGGCAATTATTCAATATATTTAATTTATAATTTTTATTATAAATATCAAATTAATTATATAAATTAAGTTTGTATAGACACATATACTCTTTCTATCCCACCATATGAAACTTTACAAAAAGTCCTCTCCATATTTATAAATTACTGATTGATCCATGAAAAAATTATTACTTTATACTATCAAGATAATACTTAATGAAAAAAACCACTCATATAAATTACTGATTGATCCATATTTTTTAAAAAAGTTTTTATGTTATAAATCTTAAAGAAAGATGAATGAGTGGTTGACTTTGGATCATCAAAAGTCTTTTATTTATGAATCAAATTAAATTAAATTACAACATGCAATAAATATATGTTCATATAATAAGTCCTAAAAGATGCAAACTAATTTTAATGATTAATTGAATATGATAAGTCTTTTAAAATCAAATGTTAGATCCACTATGAATTAATTCTACTTTAATTATGCAACAAGTCTTTAAAGGACATGAATTATAAGATGACTTAATATTTGGATTATCAAAAGTCTTTACATATAAATTGAATTAAAATTAAAACATCTAATAAATATATATGAATATAATAAGTCTAAGAGAATTGTTAATCACCCCCGCACATTTACTCAATACCCCCGCAATACAATTTTCAAAAAAATGTCATTAATTGAAATGACTCTATTACCCCCACTAACTAATGATATACACCCGCATATATCCAGATTCATCCCCCTATCTTCATCATTATTTTCATCTTCCCCAACCAATCCCCTCTCTCCCATCACCTTCCTCCGACCGGTGACCCAGCCCAACCCACCCCTCACCCCCATATTCGATTTCACTTTTTGTTACCACCCCTCACTCTTCCCTCAAACTATACCACACCTCCTTTCCTCTTCCTCGCCTTCTCTCACCCCCTCCTTTCACCCACCCCAGGGCTGCACTTCCTCAGCTCCTCTTCTTCCCTCCCAGTTCACCCCTCTTCTCCCGTCCCTAATCCGACCCTCCCCCACCAACATTCACAATTTTATATCTCAATAGATGGATGCTCAATACATAATTTTCTCTATATTGCAAATTTGCAAGCTTAATCTTCAGATCTTTTAGTTTTTTTCTTTGTTTTTTGACCTTTAATGTTTTCCACGGTGGTCGAATTTATAGGGTGGAGGTCGTATTTTGGGAGAACTAGTGGTGGTGGTAGTGGTTGTTGACGGAGAATTAGGGGTGGTGATGGTAGTTGTTGACTAATGAAGATGAGCGAGAATGGAGGCGGGATAAACTAATGAGGCGAGGTATGGTTTGGGGGAAGAGTGAGGGGTGGTAACAAACAGTGAATCGAATCCGGGGTGGTGAGGGGTGGGTTGGGCTGGGTCACTGGTCGGAGGAAGGTGAGGGGAGAGAGGGGATTGGTTGGGGAAGATGAAAATAATGATGAAGATAGGAGAATGAATCTGGATATATGCGGGTGTATATCATTAGTTAGCGGGGGTAATAGAGTCATTTCAATTAATGACATTTTTTTGAAAATTGTATTGCGGGGGTATTGAGTAAATATGCGGGGGTGAATAACAATTCTCTAAGTCTAAAAAGATGAAACATTAGAAGTGTAACTTAATTTAAAGGAACTGAATATGAAAAGTCATATAAAATTCAAAGATAGATTCATTATGAATTAAATATTTTTTTAGTGTTATAAATCTTAAAGGGAGATGAATGAGTAGGTAAATTAATATTTTGCTTATCAAAAGTCTCTTAATTATGAATTAACTAAATTAAAAGTTAAAACATTTAATAAGTATATATGCATATAATAAGTCTTAGAAGATGGAACATTGGACAAAAAAAGTTTTCTGACTACCAAAATTCTCTTATTTTAAATTTAATTAAAATGAAATGAATATAGTATGACACGAAATTAATGGTAGATCATCATGAAGAATGAAGAGGCAAACTCATCATGCTTTAAAATAAGTAAAATAATATACTCCCTCTCTTCCACCTCACTTGATCGTTTCACTTCACTTGAGACTTCTCAAAATGATAATCTTCTTATAATTTTATATTCATTCTGTCTTAACCATTCATTCTCTCTCTTCATTTTTTACCACACAATTTTTTCAACTAGCCTACTATTAACCCACTCATTCTCTCTCCCTCTCTCTTTATTTTCTAACACACATTTTCTTTATTTTATTTTTTTCCCTTAATTATTGTATCCACCTCTTAGGTATTAAGTGAGGTGGGACCGGAGGAGTAAGTGGTAACAAAATAAATATATTATGATAAAATAAAGTCATAAACATTTAAAAAATAAATAAATTTAAAAGTACCTGTGCAGAAAAACAATTAATGTGGTAATAACTAAAGAAAATCTCTCAAAAAATGACTAATAATAAATTAAAAAGTATCCCGTGAATTATAGAGAGAGAGAAATTAGGATTTTGAAGAGAGAGGATAGGCTGTGAGTGGGTAGAAAATTAGGTGGAGTATTAAATTTACTCATTTAATTATGATTAGTAATTAGGTAGTTAGTGGGTTTTTGGGTGGGATAGGGTTATTATTATAAAAATATAGAATTTTCATTTTAGGTAAGTTTTAAAGGTGTAAAGTAAGTTTTGGGATGCTCAAAAGAAAAAGTGTGAAGATTGTTCTGGGACGGAGGGAGTATAAATATATATGCACTCAATACCAAAAAAATCAATAACAACTAGTATTTTACTCCCTCCGTCCCAGACCAAGGGACCTCGGGGAAATTTCAAGCTTTTTAAGAATTTTTTTTAAAAAATGAATAAAAGTTAAATGTGGGATATGAAATATAGTAGTTAATGATTGGTTTTTTTTTAAATATGTTAACTTTATAAGGATATAATGAATGATTTTTTTGTAATATGTGGTAGGGAATAGTAGCTAATGATTGATTTTTTAATAGGAGAGATAATGAGTGGGAGGAATAGTAAGTTAATGATTGATTTTTTTATAAATATGTTAATTTTATAAGAGTATAATGAATGATTTTTTTGTAAATATATTAAATTATAAGGGTATTAATATATTTAAAAACTTGCCATTTAAGGAAAGGGAGTCTTGGTCTGAGACGGACCAAAAGGAAAAAATAGGACTCTTGATCTGAGACGGAGGGTATTAATTTTCATGTTCATGAATAAAAATATATAAAAATATGTAACAATTAGTGAGTTTGTTAATGAGAATTGTTATATAAACCCGTAAAATTGTTGAGTAAACCCGTAAGTTGTATTTTTCAAAAATGTCATCGAATGAAATGACAAAAATATCCCTAAATATATTCCCTCATTCACTAATGTTAAATAAACCCGTAAAATTGTTGAGTAAACCCGTAACCCATTTTCACCACCTTCCCCTCCCTCCCTCATCAATTTTCACCACCTTCCCCCTCCCTCCCTCATCAATTTTCAATCTCTTTTTTACTTAATCTCTTCTTCTTTATTTTTTTACTCCAAAAAAATTACCTCCTCCCTTTCCTTTCTCTTCCTCTCCCAAAAACAAAATTCATACACATTTGTTTCAAGACAAGAGATTCAGCAGGCTCATCATGGATGCCCTACCATAGAATGTTAATGTAAGTTTTCTAACCTTTAAATTTGTTAAAAATGTCATTTCTGTTTCGTAGCTAGAATTCGGCCAGTAGTGACCGAATATTTGTTCAGGTTCGGCCACCCCCGGCCGAAATTCAGCTATGGTTCGGCCACACCCGGCCGAAATTTTAAAATTTTTCGGCTCTGGTTTGCCGAATCTGGGCTATTTTTCGGCCAGTAGTGACCGAATATTTGAATTATTTCGGCCAGTAGTGACCGAATATTTGAAATATTTCGGCCACACCCAGCCGAACCGTCGAAGAAAATTCGACCACCACTGGCCGAACCTTTGTTTTTCTGCTTACACCTCCCTTATTGTTTTATTTAATTGTTGCAGTATTCCCTGGGTGACAACAACTATGTCTCGGTTGATTTTGAAAGCGTTTTGCGAGACTACACCCCAGAATTCACAATGCCCTTGTTTTTTCGAGACCGGAAAATAATGTTTGAATGGGTGCGTAAAAAGGGGGAAGAGCATGGGTTTGTCATCGTAGTCGGTCGGTCGGATAACGGGAGCCGTAATTCCGCTCCTCGAATGACGCTTGTTTGTGATCGCTGGGGGAAATACAAGGAAAAACCAATCTCTCTGTCCTCTCAAGGAACTGCCAACCTTGAAATATTGGAATTGGGAAAAAAAAGAAAAATAGAGAGAGCGGAACAAAGAAATGCGGTTGTAAGTTTCAGTTGAACGCCAGACAAGTCACGGTTGATGGTCAATGGCAATTAAAAGTGGTTTGTGGCTTTCACAATCATCCTATTTGCGAATCCATGTTGGGTCACTCTTATGCCGGTCGATTACTTAAATCAGAGGAGGAGTACGTGATAGAATTGTCACATGCAAATAGCCGGCCGAAGGATATTTTACATGAATTAAAAGAGAAATTTCCAGAAAACAAGTCCATAATACGGACTATTTATAATGCGCGAGTGAAGAACAGGGCAACTGAGCGTGCGGGTCGTTCTCAAATCCAACAACTCATGTTTAAATTGACCGAGCATGCTTATCACTTCGAATATCGGCAATGCGAGAATACAAATGTCATTAAGGAGATATTCTTTGCTCATCCGAAAAGCATTGAATTGATGAAGGCATTTCCATACGTCTTGTTCATGGATTGCACTTACAAGACAAATAGGTACAACTTACCTTTGCTTGAGATTGTGGGCGTGACTTCAACCAAAATGACCTTCTTAATTCTTTGGTGTATACCTAGAGGCTGAGAAAGAAGGAAACTACACGTGGGCATGCGAAGTGTTGAAATCTTTGATGGATCAATCATGTCTTCCTAATGTTATCGTGACCGATAGGGAGCTTGCCTTGATGAATGCAATTCGTGAGACGTTCCCAACGACAACTCATTTGCTTTGTCGATGGCATATCAACAGGAATATTCTAGCAAAATGCAAGAAAATGTTTGATATGCAAGAGATTTGGGAGGCGTTCATTCTTCATTGGAATGTAATGGTCCAAGGCGATACGGAGGCATCGTTTGGATGACTATTTACGTCGATTATCGAAGATTACAGTCAATATCCCGATGCGGTCAATTATGTCTGAACCGAGTGGATTGTGCCTTACAAAGAAAGATTTGTCTCGTGTTGGACAAACCATGTTAGGCACTTTGATAACTTGACTACAAACAGGTATATCGGGGGAACTTTTATGTTTCTGTCATATGTTTTGATGTTTTGTTAATTATATGCTAATAAATTGCGTAACCTATGTTAGGGTGGAAAGTCAACATGCCTTATTGAAGAAACAACTTGGATCGAGCCAGGGAGCATTTGAGACATGTTGGAAACAAATTCATAAACTCATCGAATGCTCCCATATTGCAATCATTGCCTCATTTGAGAAAAGCAGGACTGTGGTTCAACACAAATTCAAGTCATCGCTATGGAGTGAGGTTAGAGGCATGGTGTCTATAAATGCGTTGGATTTGATTTTTAACTCACTGGATTCTCTATATGATGGTAGCCGAGATTCATTGTTGTGTGGGTGTGCGGTGAGATCGGCATGCGGGATCCCTTGTCCACATGAGCTTGCACAGTTCATGCAATTCAACACGCCCATCCCACTTGATAAAGTTCATGCATTTTGGCGCAAGTTAGATACCCTACCGATCATGAGTTACGATGATGATATTGAAGAAGAGATTCGAAATCGGTACAATGAGATTCGCAATACTCTTGATTTAAGATTTGAGGCAGCTCCACGAACCGGAAAGAGTGCTAAGTTCCTCAAATCCACGAAGCGGGATCCTAGCGCATTTGAGTACGTGGAGGCCATACCCGATCAAGTGTTATTCAACACCGATGCAAATCAAGGGTCTCCGATGTTATCTGCAAAAGCCAAGTTACAGGTAACCTCAAAACTATTTATATTATTCAGTTAAACTTTTATATCATGAAATAATTTTATTTATGCTTAATTTTTTCTTTTTTTGAATTTATCTTATAGCCCGTTCGTCGAAAAAGTCAACATGCAATCAAATATCTTAATCAACTACCGGTTTTCATGCATGGTTATATTGAGAAAACAGTTGATGTGCGGGGTGATGGGAATTGTGGCTTCCGGTGTATTGCGGAGTTACTTGGCCGTGATTCAAATGATTGGCGATGGGTTCGGGAAGTGTTATATCAGGAGATTTTTGGAAATCAAAAGTTGTATCTTAGGAGTTATTCATGGCCGATGATAGGGTGGATAAAGTCCTTTCTGCTATCCACTGGTTTGATGGACCATGTGGAGAAGAAAATTGGTTTGACTCTGCAGAAATGGGTTACGCTGTTGCAAATGCATTCGACGTTGCGTTGGTGAGTTTGAGTAACACCTTGTCTTTGACCTTCCTTCCTCTACGAAAATCAATGCCACATAACCCAAAATTGATTTGTATATGCTACGTCAACAACAATCATTACATTCATGCCAAGTTGAAGGAAGGATGTCCATTGCCACCGGTACCATACAAATGGTATGATTGTCGAGCGGAATGTGCAACCGGATGGCTAGATTTTTATCAAGATCGATTAATACAAGTACCCGAAACATCAACTTATGTAATTGATATTAAATAGTTTTATTTATGTAATTGATATTAAATAGTTTTATTTATGTAATTGATATTAAATAGTTTTATTTATGTAATTGATATTAAATAGTTTTATTTATGTTAAATATTATAATTGCTACTTCCATAACGAACCTTGCATATGGTATGCTTGACATCATCTTCGAGGATCCTCCGATAAAATAGGAAATTGAAAAATAAGATGAATATTTAACTTTTCAAATACTTCCGAAACCATTTAGTATTGATATATCATGTTTTTACTGGTAATAGACTAAACTTGACCAGTTCACTACAGGTTCGGCCAGGTGTGGCCGAAAATTTGAGCAGGTTCTGACACTTTATTCAACTTCAATTCCCATTTTTTCAATTTTCCTATATGGTTAATACATTTTAAAATTCTATCATCTTTACCCTTCCAAATTGATTTAGCAATATGGATTTCATAGGAAAGGAGTAATGTTTTGTACCTAGGCCCACCGGGATAAGACGTTACCTCCCCACCTCCCTCCTCATCATCCCCATCATCCTCATCATCCTCATCTTCCTCATCTTCCGGCTCATCTTCCGGCTCGTATTCCCATTCATCTTCCGGGTCACTATCATGTTGAGCCGGAATAAGGTCTATCCGAGGCTCAGGTGAGGTTTCCATAGGCTCATTGTAGACCGACAAGCGAGGATCAACGGTTAAATCCTCAACTGGCTCTTGGTTCTGTGAAGTTTGCCCTTGAGTACGTGCGGCTACTTTTTCACTCCTTAAGGAAGCAGTTTGAGGCCTTCTCCTTGAAAAAATTTGCTTAACTGCAATGAAAACATCAAAAAATCAAACTCGTAATACATTTTATAACATATCATATAAAAACAATGCATATATAAGAAAGAAAGAACAATGCATATATAAGAAAGAAAGATTGTCAAAGATCGCCCATGGCAAAAATTCCAAGAAAATAGAAGAAATTTTTCATTGGAGCATTTCATCGAACACTTGGCGTGCATAGTAGAGAATCATGCACAAACTTGCGTTTGGCTACCCAAATCGATCCCTCCTACAGTCCAAATCATGTAGGGCACTCATATATACACAAATGCATCATCAAAGTTCAACAAAGGCCTGAGAAATCTAACATGCATTGACATTGAACCTAGTTCTTAATAAAAGGAGGGAAATGTCCAAATTATGATGAATAGATGGATTAAAAAACATGGAATTGATACAATGCAATCAATGGAAAACTTTGCCAGTAGTGGCCGAAAAATTTAGAAGGTTCGTCCGGTGGTGGCCGAAAAATTGAGCATGTTCGGCCGGGGGTGGCCAAAATTTTGAGTTTTTTCGGTAGGGTGTGGCCGAATTTGTGTAATAAATCGGATAGTAGTGGCCGAACCCTTCAAAACCCAGATTTTCGAAATTTTTCACAAAATCACAATGAGATTCTCTCAAAATGAAGCAAAAATAAAGTAATTTTAGATTGAAGAAAGAATAATTACCTGATTTTCCTAGGTTTGACATCTTGAATCTTGAATTGGGGTTGTTCTTCTTCTTCTTCTTCTACCTAGGTTTTGCTTCTTCTTCTTCTTCTTCTTTCTTCTCTCTCTCTCTCTTCTCAGCGTTCTCTCTTCTCTCTCTCTGCGCACACACACAGCGTTCTCTCTCTAATTTCAATTTCACGTCTCTCTTTCTCTCTCTAGGTTTGGTTGTGGGTGAGGATGAGTGAGAGGGAGGGAGTAAATGAGAGTTAATTGGGTGGGTGTGAGTGTGGGTGTGGATGTGGGTGTGGATGTGAGAGGGATATAAAGAGAAAAGTGGGGGGTTTGTTTTTATTTTTTGGGGTGATTTTAACAATACGGGTTTACTCAACAATTTTACGGGTTTATATAACAACTCTCTTTGTTAATTGGATCTCAAAAATTGTCAGACATGCACATGAGTATGTGACGAGGTTTTCCTTTTCTCCTCCATCTTCAAACTCTCTCATGACAGTACATCAGCACAACAGCTGAGTGAAAGAAAGATAAAATGGGTAGCATAAACAACAAGAACAGACTCTTCGGCCCTCACCACAACTCTCCCTGCACCCGTAATCACCAGATCGGTGCTGTAGCCATCATCATCATCACCTTCTTCTTCACCAGACTCTTCGACCAGTCCTCAATTGCTTCTTCCCCTTCCTTCAATCTCTATAACTCCGGCGATGACGTCGTTCGATTCCCGGACGGAGACACTTCAATTGCGTGGCCTCACAGAGGGTACGGCTCCCACCTCTCCCTCAAGATCTATGTCTACGATGAGAATGAGATCGACGGCCTCAAAGAGCTCATGTACGGTCGAGATGGCAAGATTTCACCGGATTCTTGCCTCAAAGGCCAGTGGGGCACTCAGGTCTGAATGAAATTCAATTGTTTGAACACTATTTCATGCTTTGGTTAATGTATTTGATCATAATGTTGATAATGTTACATAATTTTGAACTAGAAATTCCAATTGACATTTCACTATCAGGGAATGAAATTTATGCTAAAGCATCATGAGTGTGATGTGATGAATGATCACTCACTGTGTTTTTCAAATGAGCAATGCTAGGGGCACAAACAAAATTTCCAATTGGATGTTTAAGTAATGAGTAATTGGACCTACAAATGCAACATCCAAGCGGCACTGCCGTTGCTAGATTCAGTGTTGTATCATATGATAAATTTGACAAGTGGGATGAGACTGCCTGATTCGTATTCGTAAGCCTCATTACGAAAATGTTAAGGTGAATTCGGGATGACAGTGCCTCCCCCATTTTAGACTTGAAAGTTATTCAAAGTTAAGTCTATTGAGCTTTTAGAATCTTTTACTGGCTTGTCTATAATCTGCAGCCATCTATTATACGGAGTTTTAATTTCAAACAATATTGAAGATCAAAAGAGATGCATGCAGCTGTTGCTTCGTAGGTTTTGAGCCCCTTACTGATAGAGATTAAAATTAGTATTGAGACTTGAGTCAATTCTTCAGAACATTACCATTTTTTTAGCTAAGCATCTAACAGGAATTGAAGTGTAAAATGTTAAAACTGTTACCCACCGAAATGGATATAAAGAAGAAGAAAGCATTGATGTTGGAAATGGGGCATCTATATATGAAAGCAGATAGCTGAGTTCTTTTTGATTTGGTTTGAAATATTTTACTTGTTAGTGTGTGTTGATAGACATGTAGTCTCTTTCAACTTATCTGAGAACTTTAATTTAAAGTTCTATCGCTAAAGCATATGTAAATAACAACAATTGCAAGTAATCTTTGGTTGATTTTATAGCAAACATGAGTTGATTTTATAGCAAACATGAGTTGACTTTTATCAGAACAATTGTTAAGCTGTAAAAGAAGTTGATACCTCATTCTCTGGCTAACTTGGTCAGTGAAAGCCTATAATGCTCGAGAATATTAGTTCCCTTGATAGTCATGTTTTTCTACTCCCCGTTTGATACCCCGATCTCATGGGTTCGGCATCTTGGGGTACTTACACCGTCCTACTTTTTGTTGTTGTTACTTTTAATGAATTTTGAGCAATAGTTTTAGTTCAATTTAATTATCCTAATGAAAATCTAAAAATTGCCATCGATAGTATTTATAATGGTGTATCAATCTCAAGTTTTAGAATTTCATTAGAATAATTAAATTGACTTAAAATGTTGTTCAAAGTTCATTCGTAGCCACACCAAAAAAGTAGGAAGATCATTCGGGACGGATGGAGTACACTCCCTCCATCCCGTGTACCATTGAACTTTTGCCATTTTGGGTGTCCCACATTCCATTACAATTTCCTTAAATAGAAATTTGTAAATACTTCTTTATTCAATGGGTCTCACTTGCATACTTACAACAACTATCCATTTACTATTTCCTACATCTTCTAACTCCTACCTCACTTTTCATGCTCACAACACTTGCACCACTTACACTTTTTCTTAATCTCCGTGCCCAAACCAAAAGTGTAATGGTATACGTGACGGGGGGAGTATTGTTTTGAATGATTAGTTAGTTCCTGTACTTATGAGTCTAATATCAAATTGTAGGTTAAAATACACTGGATCCTTCTACAGTCAAGGTTTCGAACAAGAAAGAAAGAGGAAGCGGATCTGTTTTTTGTGCCAGCTTATGCTAAATGTGTCCGCATGATGGGTGGTCTGAATGACAAGGAGATTAATCACACTTATGTGAAGGTGATATATCATTTAATATGTTGACATATCACTCTTATTAACCTGAATTTTGTGAGCATGAGGCATATTTAAGTGCTTGCAGAATAACTTGCTTTAAGCATTTGAAATCTTGCTTAATTCTTGAAGTGCTTTGTGCTCTCTCAGCAGTATGCATTGGCAATTTCATGTTCTTTTTTCCCCTTGGTTTCTGATATTTGTTGTTTCTCTTTAGTCATTCAGAAAACCATTAGTATATTATCCGTTGGCTGTATGCTAACTATGCTTAAGACGATTTTAGTATGTTTTTGCTTCCAGGTGTTATCTCAAATGCCATACTTCAGGTTATCTGGAGGACGCAACCACATATTTGTCTTTCCAAGGTGCAGCTGCTTATTATAAAATACTCCCTCCGTCCCGCATAAAAACGCACTCTTCCATTTTGCACTGTAATTAAGGAAAAGTGTAAGTGGTGTAAGTGTTGTGAGTATGAAAAGTGAAGTAGGAGAGAGAAAGTGGGGTAGGAAATAGTAAGTTGATTGGTGTTGTGAGTATAAAAGTAAAGTAAGAGAGAGAATGAGTGGGAGGAATAGTAAAGATTCTTTGCCATTTTAGGAAAGTGCATTCTTATGTGGGACGCCCAAAATGGCAAGAATGCTTTCTTATACGGGACGGAGGGAGTACTGTTTATCTGTTTAGGAGTTGTCATGATATAAACATAAGACAGGCATGCGTTAGTGGATACATTTCAGGACCTCTAATAAGCTATAGAGAGGGAATCTTTGTACTGAACTAATACTTAGGATTAAAGAGTGTACATTATCTTCCATTGTCTTCGGACACTTCATTTGCAGAACAAGTTGTTGACTGCACATAGAAGGGCCGCAGAGAACCTGTCTCTTCTCTTGTTTGCCAGTTTTGTTAAATGCAATTTGGTTCTGGCGAAATTTTCTTGGCAGTGATGTAAAGTCTTATTTTTCAATTGCAGTGGCGCTGGGGCGCACTTGTTTAAATCCTGGGCGACGTATATGAACCGGTCAATCATTCTTACTCCTGAGGTACAATTCTCTCTCCTCTCTCTCTCTCTCTATCATCTACTTCTTTTAAGAACACGTGCTGATTGAGTGTTGACTGACTGTAAGTTGCAGAAACTTTAGAGTTGTCTTACTAAATGGAATGTGAGATATTGAAGAGAATTTAGAGTTGTCTTCTGTTACCCACTTTTGTGTCAAAGTATAGATTACATGACATTTACATACTAAAAAAGAGAACTAAAATAAATTCCAAGACCTCCAAAGTATCCATCTACCATTGAAGGATCTATATCTGTGCAACCTAGAATGTCTTCCGTAGACAACCATCAAGTTTGTTTTTCTCTTAGTAGGAGCTTGGAAGACCAACTTCCTTTCTTCTTGAAAATCTTGTTGCTTTCATAGCAGCTAAAATTGAATTTGCTATAATGTTGTGTGGACTTGAACATGTGACATCATTAGTGTTAGTTTGTACTCCCTCCGTCCCAGAATAAATGTCCCAACTGACTTGTCAACGTTTTAAAGGAAGGTGCTTTGCTAGTTTGTACATTATTTGTACAATGATGAAATTGCACTATCTCACTTTCCTTGTTAGAAAGGCGACATTTATTTTGGGACGAACCAAAATGTAAAGTGCGACATTTATTATGGGACAGAGGGAGTATCACTGTGCCATAAGCTCCAAGATGTATCGACTAGAGGAGCTTTTAGTTAAGTGAAGCTTCTTTATCCCTCTGTCTCCAAGGTAGGCCTGGACGTTTATATTTGTGCTGTTACATCCATCGCACAGTTGCTTATTATGTTTCATGATCCCCAATAATGTTATGTGCAATTGGTTCATATTTTTGCTGTCTATCCGAGAAATATGGCTCTATAGAAAAACAGATGATAATTGTCCATATGTGAATACAGGGTGACCGTACCGATAAGCGTGACACAAGTGCATTTAATACATGGAAAGATATAATCATCCCTGGAAATGTTGATGATGGCATGACTACTAATGGGCCGAGAGTGGTTGATCCTCTTCCTTTGTCGAAGAGGAAGTATTTGGCCAATTTCTTAGGTCGAGCACAAGGAAAACTTGGGCGTCTTCAATTAATAGAGCTTGCCAAACAATTTCCGAATAAGGTATGTGCCTTTCCACAACTATTATCTTAATGTAATTTTCTTTTTGGAGTTCATTACTTTTTCCTGGATGGAATCTTGTTGGAACCTACTTATTATGAGCTAGTTTCATGATTCATGAAGTTTGATGTACCTCTTTGTTAGTGTATGACATGTTAAATGCATCATTATGTTTCCATAAATATGAACGTTCTTAAGATTATGTGGGAGAGAGAATTTACTTCTCTTTGTTTCCATCTATCATGTTTTGACTTGCCATACATATTATTTTTTGGCACAACAAGCTGTCTAAAAAGTCTCAGATATTTGGTCAGTGATTATGGTGACATGAGATGCATGAAACCATTATGAGTGGTGCATGAAAGAATATTAAGAAAACTATCAATAACAACCTCTAGAATTTCCTAACTCTTATAAATCTTTGATCAATTTAACCATGTTGACTAAAAAAAGTCATAAAGTGATGTAAACGCAGCGGAATGATATAGGAATTAATCAAGAATGACTAAAACCTCTGCAGGAATTAAAGGAATTCCCAAGAACTCAAGAACGAATTCTTTCAATAAAACACAGTTTTATTACTAACTTGAAAACCAAAGAAAATAATAATAATGTCAATTACCTCAAACTAAAACTAGAGGGGAGTATTTATAAATCATACTCTCCTAAATGCTTAAGGAAACATAAAAAGAAAATATAGAAAATCCTAAAAGAAAAAGGAAAACAAAATACGCAGCAATTGCAATAAAATGTAAATAAGGAAACACCAAAAACGACGCCGGGCGCCCGCATGAAACTGGCCCAGGCGCCCGCCTGGGAGGCCGAGACAATGGTGCTTAAAAACTGATTTGAGGCGCACGCCTCGAATAGATTCAAGCGGCCGCCTCAAACTTCGGAAGTTTGGCCTTGCTTTGCTCAGGTTGAGGCGCCCGCATGGAGAAGGGAGGCGCCCGCTTCAACCTCATCCCCTGCAACTGATTCAACCTCATCCCCTGCAACTGATCCAGCTGATCCCAACACTTGTATTACATCATTCGCCCCCACTTTAAAAGGATTCGTCCCGGAATCCGTATCAACATAAAGAGGCTCATCCGGATGATATTCAACCAAATCAGAAACATTAAACGTAGGGGACATATTCCAACCATCCGGTAAATCCACAATATACGCATTATCGTTGATTCTTTTTCACAATCTTGCAAGGTCCAATGCGCTTGGGATGAAGCTTATGATAAGTACCTTGTGGAACACGTTCTTTTTGCAAATGCACCATCACCAAATCCCCAACATCGAATGTCTTTACACGACGCTTCTTGTCCGCGTGAGCTTTGTATCTAGCATTCGCCTCTTCTATGTTCTTCTTAACATCACGTTGTACCTCCTCCACCATCTCCGCCAAATGTTCTGCTGCAATATTATAGCCTGGAATATGTGGCAAAGGAACCAACGCAAGAGTGTGTTGGAGGCCTTTGATACACCACCTCAAACGGAGTCTTCTTTGTAGTGCGATTAACCATGTTGTTAAAAGCAAATTCCGCCGTAGACAAAGCAAGATCCCATTTCTTGGAAAACTTTCCACACAAACACCGAATCATAGAACCCAATGTCCTATTAACCACCTCCGTTTGTCCATCTGTTTGAGGATGAAACGAACTACTAAAATTCAGTCCCGTCTCGAATATGTGCCACAAAGTGCGCCAAAAGTGACTAAGGAACTTTGTATCACGATCCGAGGTAATAGACTTAGGAATCCCATGAAGGCGAACTACTTCCTTAAAGAACAAACCCGCAATGTGAGCCGCATCATGAGTCTTACGACAAGGAATGAAGTGAGCCATCTTAGAAAAACGATCCACCACTACAAAAACCGAATCACAAGACCGTTGAGTCCTCGGCAAGCCAAGCACAAAATCCATAGAAATATCAACCCAAGGACCCTCCGGAATAGGCAAAGGAGTATACAACCCCGTGTTTTGTGACGTTCCCTTGTTCACTTGACAAACCATACATTTCTGAACAACCTTATGAACATCTCGACGAAGGTGAGGCCAATAATACTTTCGTGCAACCAACTCCATTGTCTTATCTTGCCCATAGTGTCCACTCTTATGAATTTCAATAATAAGACTCTCACGGACCGAGCCACACGGAATGCACAGTTTATCCTTGTAAAATAGATACCCCTCTTGGAGCAAGAAAAGCCCCACAATATTGCCACCTTGACACTTGGCCCATTCCTCCGCAAAATCATCATCATGCTCATACAAGTTTTTCAAACACTCGAATCCCACTACAATACTAGTCATAGTAACCAACAAAGTAGCTCGTCTACTCAATGCGTCTGCAACCTTATTTTTTTGCCCACTCTTGTGCTTGATAACAAAAGTAAATTGTTGGAAATACGCAACCCAACGAGCATGCATTCTATTAAGAGGGTTCTTACCATTCATATTATATACTTTAGCGCTTCATGATCGGTGTGAAGAACAAACTCTCTATGCAGCAAATATTGTTCCCAATGCTTGATTGCTTGAACCACCGCGTAAAATTCCAGCTCATAAGTAGTCCACTTTCTCTTCGACTCTTCCAATTTTTGGCTCATAAAAGCCATCGGTTTCTTCCCTTGAAGCAAAACAGCCCCAATACCAACCACACTAGCATCCGTTTCCAGCTCAAAGGGTTTAGAAAAGTCGGGTAAAACTAGCAAATGAGCACTGGTTAACTTTTCTTTAATCAAAGCAAAACTAGCGGTTGCTTCATCACCCCAATCAAACTTTCTTTTCTTCATACATTCGGTTATAGGAGCCATAATAGTGCTAAAATTTTTAATGAAACGACGATAAAAAGTAGCAAGACCATGAAAGCTCCGTACCTCACTAACCGTTGTAGGCAAAGGCCAATCACGAATAGCACGAACCTTGTCTTCGTCAACTTGAATCCCCTTTGAAGAAACCACATATCCCAAGAAAAGCAATTTATCGAGCATGAAGCTACACTTCTTGAGGTTCACATATAACTCGTTGTCCCTCAAAACTTGTAACACTTCTCGTAAATGCCCAAGAAGCTCCTCTTCCGATTTGCTATAGACCAAGATGTCATCAAAGTATACAACCAGAAATTTCCCATTAAAAGGCTTCAACACTTGATTCATTAATCTCATGAAAGTACTTGGAGGATTAGATAGTCCAAAAGGCATCACCAATCAGCTGGATCAGTTGCAGGGGATGAGGTTGAATCAGTTGCAGGGGATGAGATTGAAGCGGGCGCCTCCCTTCTCCATGCGGGCGCCTCAACCTGAGCAAAGCAAGGCCAAACTTCCGGAGTTTGAGGCGGCCGCTTGAATCTATTCGAGGCGTGCGCCTCAAATCAGTTTTTACGCACCATTGTCTCGGCCTCCCAGGCGGGCGCCTGGGCCAGTTTCATGCGGGCGCCTGGCGTCGTTTTTGGTGTTTCCTTATTTACATTTTATTGCAATTGCTGCGTATTTTGTTTTCCTTTTTCTTTTAGGATTTTCTATATTTTCTTTTTATGTTTCCTTGAGCATTTAGGAGAGTATGATTTATAAATACTCCCCTCTAGTTTTAGTTTGAGGTAATTGACATTATTATTATTTTCTTTGGTTTTCAAGTTAGTAATAAAACTTTGTGTTTTATTGAAAGAATTCGTTCTTGAGTTCTTGGGAATTCTTTTAATTCCTGCAGAGGTTTTAGTCATTCTTGATTAATTCCTATATCATTCCGCTGCGTTTACATCAGTCACCCATTCTTCAAAAGAACTCGACCCCGAGTTCACATCCGATGTTTGAATAGAGCCATTCCATCGGAATAAATACTTTGAATAAATTCGCCCCTTTAGCAAGATTTGAGGTAACCCAATTTTGTCCGGATAAAAATTAAAACTACCAATCCCATCCGTCCGTTGATCGTCCGTCCCATCTTCCTTAGCGTCAACAATGAATGAAAAATTAGCGTCCTCCATGGACTCTCCCACAATCTCCCCATGATCAATAAAAATATCACCGTATTTAAATTCTTCTGTCCAATCAATAACACCCAATACAAAATTCGATTTTGCAACAAACCAATTAATTCGGACTTCATCACTCACCTTGGGCTCAATAGGGGAATGAACAAGTATGAAAACATCTGTAGTAACAATAGGACTACATATCTTAACTACGTCACCTGTTGCAGCTTTACCCATAACATCTTCTGTCGCTTCAACAAAGCTGAAAACATCTGTGACTGCACCAACAGCCTTCTTTTCAACAGCTTCGTCATTGACATCAGCAATAGTCTTGTCGTTAATAGGAACTACTTGGGCAGTAATTTTGTCAACAACAAGGCTGTTTTCGTCCTCAAGACGCTTCAATTCGGCCTCCCTTCGTGCCTCAAAACGCTGAATTCTCTCTGTATAAAGATCGATTTGGACACCACATCGTTCGGCTTCTGCCTAAACAGCATCCCTTTCGTCGCGATACCTATCCACCCAAAACTGATGACTTGCCTGAAGTCGGCCGCTTTGAATCTCAGATTCAAAATAAAGCATCAAGTCATTCTTTTCTTCGGCCTCCTTATCAAGTTTATAAAATTTTATAGAAAAATTTCTTACCTGACAACGATCATGCTTCAGACGCATATCAATCTTCTCAAGAAGTGATTTTTCTTCTCCACCATTTGTTGCTTGATCCCCCATAACGAATCAGTGATGAAAAGACAGGTTAAGCCTGCTCTGATACCAACTGATGTAAATGCAGCGGAATGATATAGGAATTAATCAAGAATAACTAAAACCTCTGCAGGAATTAAAGGAATTCCCAAGAACTCAAGAACGAATTCTTTCAATAAAACACAAAGTTTTATTACTAACTTGAAAACCAAAGAAAATAATAATAATGTCAATTACCTCAAACTAAAACTAGAGGGGAATATTTATAAATCATACTTTCCTAAATGCTTAAGGAAACATAAAAAGAAAATATAGAAAATCCTAAAAGAAAAAGGAAAACAAAATACGCAGCAATTGCAATAAAATGTAAATAAGGAAACACCAAAAACGACGCCAGGCGCCCGCATGAAACTGGCCCAGGCGCCCGCCTGGGAGGCCGAGACAATGGTGCGTAAAAACTGATTTGAGGCGCACGCCTCAAATAGATTCAAGCGGCCGCCTCAAACTCCGGAAGTTTGGCCTTGCTTTGCTCAGGTTGAGGCGCCCGCATGGAGAAGGGAGGCGCCCGCTTCAACCTCATCCCCTGCAACTGATTCAACCTCATCCCCTGCAACTGATCCAGCTGATCCCAACACTTGTATTACATCATAAAGTGGGACCAAATTTTAGATGGAGGGATACAATGCAATTTAGGTGCAGTGAAAGGATACTTCATAATGCTCCCCCCCCTCGCCATAATGATAGTCTTATTTGACTATTCAAACATTTTAACAACATATTTCCATTTTCATTACTACCCTTAGTTAGGTCCAATTATTACTCTCTATAAACTCTTTCTTACAACAACCATTACTCCTAAATAGATTCATCACAAGGTTAATCCTTTCGGGACAAACATAAATGGAAAATGGGACTATCATTTTGGAAAGGAGAGAGTATTAAAATAAAGGGATGGAGATACCTAGTGATATCCTACATTTTCAGAATTTGACATATTGTTGTATCCAACTATATCACATCTTATTCCATTGGTAGTTTTAGCTGGAGATGGTAATCTCAACCTGTATTAGTTCATAATAGTCTACTTTGTTTACTTACATAATTTTGTTCTCATTTGGTTTATGTGCACATGATTATAACATTTGTAGAAAGCTTTTCCAGCTTCATGCAATTACTGCTTTCAGTTGATTTGGTATTTGCTCTCTCCAAAAAGATATCCATATTGATTATATAAACAGTTGGAATCTCCAGAGTTGAAGTTCAGTGGCCCTGACAAATTGGGGAGAAAGGAATACTTTGAACACCTCCGCAATGCAAAGTTCTGCCTGGCTCCTCGTGGCGAGTCATCTTGGACCCTTCGCTTTTACGAATCCTTTTTTGTGGTCTCTCTCTCTCTCTCTCTATATATATATATATATATATATATATGTCTCCCCCTTCCATGTTTTTGTGGGTTATTCATTGTTTTTGTGCTTAATAGGAATGTGTTCCAGTGATATTATCCGATCAAGCAGAATTCCCATTTCAAAATGTGCTTGACTACACTAAGATCTCAATAAAGTGGCCATCCTCTCGAACAGGTCCTCAGCTTTTGGAGTATTTGGAATCAATACCAGGTTAGCTTCGACAGCCTAAAAAACATACTCCCTCCGTCCTAGAGTAGGAGTCGTACTTTCTTTTTTGGTACGTCCCAGAGTTAAAGTCTCATTCCGAAAATGGCAAATAATGAATAGTGTTTTGGACAATTTTGTCCTAATAATGCATGTGTATTTACAAAAAAACCCAACAATTTCTTGCCTACTTTTTACCCACTTGCATTATTAATAGTATTTTGGACAATTATAATTATATCCTCAACTCACTTGAAATTATTACCCACCTTTCATTGTTTTCTTAATAAGCATGCAAAACTCTAGTAGGACTCTTGCTCTGGGTCCTAGGTAGTGTTTCGTTTTCATATTTTCATTTACCATTTTCATGGATGCTTATGGTTGGTTATATATCTCAGATACGGTCATAGAGGAGATGATAGCCAGAGGTAGAAAAGTGAGGTGCTTATGGGTGTATAGTGCCGACACTTGCTCAGCATTTAGTGGCATTATGTGGGAGCTTCAGAGGAAAGTGAGACAATTCCATCAGTCAACAGAAACATTCTGGCTACACAATGGGTCTGTAGTAAACAGAAACTTGGTTGAATTCAATAACTGGAAACCACCTATGCCATTGCCTTGATACCATCATTCTATCAATCTTCCCTGTAGTCTGTACCACTTCTCTATACACATTTTTTCGGTCTTTTTTTTTTTTTTTCTCGACTACACATCTTAGGTTAGAATTTAGGACATTAAGAATCAGATCATGTACATTTAGTTATGGCTCCCTTCTTCTGAAAGTAGTGTTACTAGCATATTGTGTTGTCAGTTGTGTTTATCGAACTTAATTACTCCCTCCGTCCCAAATTGGTCTTCCTACTTTTTTTTTTTTTTTTTTTTGTTAGCTTAAATGATCATTCATAGATATTGTAAAGATCAATGGTGATGGGTGGTTAATGGATCTCGTTGGTGTTTTAGTACTCCATACGTTTCGAAAATGAAACTGATGGAGAAATGCTTATCCATGTCAAAGTAATGATCTTTCCATTTGGAACAGTTGCGACGGCATTTATGCTGAGAGCTGTAGATGCGACCTAATAACTTATAACACCATCCCATATTTTGGAATTGGGATAGCTCTTCCTGCAATTGTGTAGCGCTTGGGCAACCGGTTAAACCACATTTCCTTATTTTTAAATTGGTTTGGCTGACTACACAATTATCCAATTAATTTGGACGTGAGTAAATGAGATAATATTAAGATGTCGTGAGTGTGTATAATGAAAGTATATCATATTAAGATGTTGCGAGTATTAAAATGAAATAAGATATATTAGTGAGTTAGAAAATGCACAAAGTTGGTATTGTAGGGGAATTAAGGAGAGTGTATAGTGTAGTAAATGTTGTGAGTATAAAAGTGACGTAGGAGAAAGAAAGTGAGATAGGTAATAGTTAGTGGATAGTTATTGTAAGTATGATAAGTGGGTCTCACGAACGAATGAAGAATTATTAAAGTGTTTACATTTTGAGAGCGTGTGTTTTAAATGGGATATCCAAAATAAAAATTTGTGCCTATTTGTATGGAATGGAGGGCGGGGAAGTATAAGTTTTGCTGTTTGAGGTCGACATAGATAATATTCCTGAAAAAAAAAAACAAGAAAGAAGCTAAAAGTAGAGCATACACGTGGCACATATAAGACCATAAATCAAACCCAATCATATACTGAAAGTAAAATGAAATCACGTCCACGGAAAACAAAATTGAAGTAATAATGGCATAATCAGCTAAAAAAAAAAGGTTCATTTCAAGTCTGTGCATATCGACCATCTTTGAAGGTCTGAAAGGAAAGGAGATGAACACAATTGGATTCACAAGTTGCTGCTTGCCATGGATAAAAAGCATTAAAAACACTTCTCCTTCAAATTTGGTTGTGGCCAATTCACCTGCAAAGGAAGATGAGGAGGAAATGGGATTAGTTTTGAAGAGAAGAACAGCAATGGTGTCTGGGGTTTCTTTACTATCAACATCTCTACTAACTTTGGCTTCTTACCCGGGCGAGGTTTTGGCTGTAGTGAAACAAGGCCTTCTAGCCGGAAGAGTTCCCGGTCTTTCCGAACCCGATGAACAAGGTTGCCTCCTTTTCCTTCTCTAATTGCCATATTTGTTTTGTTCTATCTTCCACTTACACACACATACCACTCATGTATGGTACCAAGGAATCGTGATTCATATTCATGATATTTTTTACACTATCTTCGTATGAAATTTGTACTAATTCATAATGGGATGGAGTTAAGAACATAATTGTTGCGTACTGTACTTTGCCACTCGTCTTCCATAATACAATTAAAGGTAGGAACTTCTCATTACTCTTCACTCTTTAGCATATGCAATTACTTGCTACTCTATCAAAAAATTTTGAACTATAATTCACAATCTAAATGCTACCCAAAACTGGTGAATGGAACAGTAGATACTTCCTCTGTCCTTAAATGAATGTTGAAAAAAGTTTCAAATTTGCTCTTGATCAAGAACTGCTCGGGTGATTGGTGTGGTTTATGCCTCCACAACTCCAGTGTACTGTACTTTCCCCATTCCTCTTCCATTCATATCCTAACTTGTTTTATAGATAAGTGAATGCTAATGGCACATTAACTTGAAATTCATAAGCTCAAGTAGAGAGAGGACTCTTTCGGGTGCAAAATATGCAAAGCATCAGAAAGCAGCTCTTCAAATTCATAAACACTAGTCTTATCCTCATACTCCGTATGAGGATAATGTAAAAGCTTGAATTCTGCACCAGTATTCACAACCATGCACAATCTCTGATAAACCAATCATATGATGCTCGGACTCGGGTATGAGTGTCCGACACGGGTACGGATCCGAGTGTCGGATCCTCCAAAATTTTAAGATTTTACACCAAATTTAGTGTAAAATAGCCGTACCCACACCCACACCCACACCCACACCCATGTCCTATCCTCTGGACACGGGTACTTTGGCAAAAGTGAAGGGTCTGAGCATCGCACTCCTGAGAGTACTTTTATGACGTGAAAAAATGTTACTCCCCTTTCCTCTTTTTTTTCCATGTCACAACCATCACGAAGAAATATGCTCAGACAGGTTGGAGGACTTACCGGAGACCAGATGAGAAGTCAGGAGGACATGGTGTTGGATGGAGTCCCATTATCCCCTACGCCTTTTCAGTGCCTCAAGGTTGGGAAGAGGTAATCTTCTACTCCACCAATCAAATGCAGGCTCGAGCAATGTCTTCAACCTACCAGATATGCATGAAACAAAATATATTACACTCTCAGTAATGATCACTTCATCTCTATTCTAGGTGCCAGTATCAATTGCAGATCTAGGAGGCACAGAAATTGACTTGAGGTTCAACAACTCAAAAGAAGGACGCATCTCTGTCATTGTTGCTCCTGTTCTCAGATTTGCAGACAGTAAGCTCCTCCATTTCCTGCTTCTTTTCCCTTGGATTCAGTCACATGAGTCATCCACTAATAAATCTTGATTGCTTCATTATGTATAGATCTAGGTGACAATGCGACAATAGAACTAATTGGAACTCCAGAGAAAGTTATAAGTGCATTTGGACCAGAGGTGATTGGGGAGAATGTAGAAGGGAAGGTATTGAGTACGCAAGTAACAGAACATGATGGCAGAAAATATTATCAATTCGAGTTAGAACCACCTCATGTTCTGATCACAGCAACTGCTGCTGGCAACCGCCTATATTTGTTCAGTGTAACTGGGAATGGTAAGAACTTCACCTTTTACAACTTACAATCTTCGAATGAAGAACATAGCTTTGAGACTCTGATTTGACTGCAACACATTTCGGCATTTTGCAGGTCTTCAGTGGAAGAGATACTACCCAGATTTGAAAAGAATAGCTGAATCTTTCAGGGTTGTATAATCCATGGTTAACTTTTTCACGATAGTGGCACAATGGTGTATACAGCCTAGAAGGGAAGAAATAGAAAAGACAGAAACGAAATGAAAACAAAAGAAGAAACACATTTTGTATGATTTATAAATCATGAGATATAATTAGCCTGAACCTCTAATTTTTTTATATCCTTCAATATTCCACTATTCATTTAACAAAAAAAATTGTGTCAAAAAGCAGCTTCTACTTGTGCTGTAGTTTCACATGGAGAGACAAAGAAGGAAGAAGATAATTTTTATGCAACTGACCTCCTGTTTTGTGTGATGCCAAAGTGGAGCTTTCTCTTAATTCTCAAATAGGGTTTATTGCAAGAAACCTGTGATTACAATTCACTACTGTCTGAACTTATTCATGGGTGTGAAGGTCAACGGCAACCTCTGTGCTGTTGACCACAAGTGAACTGCATCCAGGTGTCTTTTGAAATCCGTTGCTCGACATAACCATCTTCATTCGTTCAGCCTTCTCCCATCTTTGGGAAGCTGCATAGATATTTGACAGCAGCACATAATGTGAATCATCACCAGAGCCTCGCTCGCCTACATATTTAAGCACCTGATTTGCCATGTCAGTGTCAGAGTGAATTCGGCATGCTCCAAGCAGGGCCCCCCAAACTGTGTCATTTGCTTTCATTGGCATTCTCTTCATCAAATCATAAGCTTCTCTTAATCGGCCCACCCTTCCTAAGAGGTCAATCAAACAACCAAAATGCTTAATGTTGGCTGTTAAGCCATACTTCTCCATCCTTAGGAAAACTTCTAAGCCATCCTTCACAAACCCTGCATGGGCACAAGCAGATAGGACAGAAAGAAATGTTATGTCATTAGGCTTCTCATTTGATTGCTCCATTCTGTGCAACAAGTGAATAGCTTCCTTGCAATAGCCGTGAATGGCAAGACCACTTATCATAGCATTCCAACAGGCCTTGTTCCGTTGCAACATCCCTTCAAAAATTAGTCTTGCATTAGTTAAATCTCCACATTTAGCGTACATGTCAACTAACCCATTTAAAATGAATTGATTAGACTTCACATTTTTCAGAATCATCATTTGATGGAGATCTTTACCAGCATCTAATAAACCCAACTGAGCTGAAGCAGACAAGGCACTGGCATACGTAACCTCATCTGGCTCAAACCCATCTTCCTGCATTTTCCTGAAAGCATCAAGAGCTTCCTCGCAAAGCCCATTTTGAGCGTACCCTGAAATCAAAGAGTTCCAATTCACCAAATTCCGAGCTGGAATTCTATCAAAAATGGCCTTCCCCTCTTGCACCCTACCAATCTTAAAGTACCCAGAAATCATCGACGACCAAGCAAAATAATTTCGCATTGGCATCACCTCAAAAACTTCCTTCGCAGCCTCCATCTCTCCATTTGCAGCATACCCATCAACCATAACAGTCCATATCACCACATTTCTCAGCTCTGGAGGAACCTGATCAAACAACTGCCTAGCACTTACCGTGTCTCCCAATCTTGCATACCCTTCTATTATAACAATCCACGACACAACCGTTCTCATAGACATCTGTTCAAACAAACTCAACCCAGATATAGCGTCGCCGTTCCTCATATACCCGCCCACCATCGCATTCCATGTTACCACGTTCCTCTCAGGCATTTTATCAAACAGTTGGCGGGAATCATCTATTTGGCCAAATTTACCATACATGTCAACCAATGAAGTTCCCACCACCACATCAAATTCAACCCCGGCCTTGATTGATTCAGCGTGCAAGGTCTTTCCATAACAAATCATAGAAAGAGAAGCACAAGCTTTGACAAGTAATGGGAGTAGACTTGGTATGAAAATTTGGCTACAACGGCGAATTTGAGCGTATGTAAGGAGCGCTTCTTTTGGTACTCCCCTGGAAATGCAAGTTTTTATATAAGAAAACCAACTTGTTGTTGGGTTAATTGTGCTGTTGGTGGGGCAAATGTTGGCGCTTCTTTCAAGTGATTTTTGGTTGGGGTTCATAGCTTCCGAATGCGGAATTCAAACTGTTAAAAGTTATTAGATTGGCGCACATCTGCTGCTCCAACCGCGACTCATGATGCTAGAGATGTAGACACTAGACAGCGAGGTGAGAACTTGTGATAGATAAAGGAAAACGGAACCGCTCAGATGTAAATGGTTATGGACTTGGCAGTTGGCACAGCTCATGAGAGCTAATGCTGCGATCATCTCACATTCCACAACATCAAACTGTTTTGTGGTTCGTTGGATGAGATGAATTTTTTATTAAGCAAGATTCACATTTACTAAATTAATCTCAATTATACAAGGTAAATACTAAATACAGGGAACAAAAAATACAGGGAACGAAAAATTTCAACCCTGTCCTTGCCCGTCTCGTGTGTGTATACACGAGATGTTCTCACTCATCCCGTGTAAATCTACACGAGATATCTCGTGTACATATACACGAAATAAATGTCGTGTATATGCACACGAGATATCTCTTGTAATTTCACACGAGACACATCTCGTGTGGATTCACACGAGACATTCCAAGCAATTCCTTCACTGAGTATTTTTTTTTTTTTTATGTTGTTTAGCTAATTAATCAAGCAATTCCTTCACTGAGTATTTTTTTTCCCGAAATTTCATAATCAAATTCATCAAATGTTTGTATTAATGTGATGATGATCGGTGTTGATATGGAATTGTGTTTATTAGATAGGGAGTGGAGAGAATTGACCGGCCGACGAGAAAATTGAAGAGAATTAGCGGTCGGTAATGTCGTTGTCGGCCATGGAAGGGGGCCTGACGAGGCGACCTTCGCAAAGTGCGGCCACAACAACAAATCGCTCATATCCTTCGTGTTGCAACATCGTCCCCTGTATTTGTGGTGGGCAATTGTGGTTGGAAGTTAGATCGCCGGCGAATGGCCGCGAGGAGACTGTGCTCAAGCCATGCAGATGAGAGAGAAAGCTCTTTAGGTATATAAATGGATATTTTGGTAATTTACATAATTTCCTGTATTTTTGGTTTCCTGTATTTACCTATATCCATTATACAAGGGAGATGAGAGGCGTAAAGCGTTAAACAAATATCTCAAATTTTATAAAGAACTAAACATGAACCGCTATACAGATTTAAGGGATTACTCCCTTATAACTAGTTGGTTTGAAGATGAAATCTCCAATATATTATAATGTCGGCCAGTCAAACTCATACTCACACTTGACTTTTAACCCATCTCTAATTCTGAGCTGGAGAACGGGGAAATGCACTTTGCTGCGATACAGGGACAGCCAAAGTGATCCGTGGTTCTATTTGTAACTACGAAGCAAATGCTAGAACCCCCGCTATAAAACCAACTAATTACCCTAAACAGGTATAACACACGAGCTACACTGTCTCGACTAAATAAAAACAATATCAACAGTCAACACAGGCTAACTGCCACAATTGATTAAAATGACAAACTAGAGTTATACAAAACTCTAAACAACTCTGAGAACACTTACTTACTTTAAAAGAATAACAACTACTACATCACGAATATTATACTAAGTTACCCAAATACATAATTTAAATAACTCAGTACAACCAACATAAACATATAAAAGCTCTGTAAATAAAGCAACTACCTAAAAGAGTAACAAAATATTCGAAGATTTTCGCTAAGTCGTACCTTACTGTGCGAAACCACTTGATCTCTTGTAATCTAAGTAGGGGTGTAAATGGTTCGGTTTGGTTCGGTTCGAGGAAAATTACAGACCGAACCACTAGTTATCGGTTTGAAAAAATTTCAAACCGAATCGAACTATGAAAAAATTCAAACCGAACCAAACCAAACCGCTATGGTTTGATTCGGTTTGGTTCAAACCGCGGTTCAATTATGCGGTTCCGACCGTGGTTCAGACCATTATTTAGACTACGGTTCAAACCACAATTCAGACCGCAACTCATTTTCATATTGTTTAAATTTTTCGTGATCATGGAGGAAGAGCGAAAAATATGAGTATTTAAGAGACTAGAGGAAGAGAGAGGTCATAGGAAGAAAAACACTTTACAATGGCGATCGTGGAGAGAACTTGGTTATTTATGTGTCGTAATGAAGATAACAAATGATGAAATTAATTGTAACAACCCCGAATTTCCATAATTTAAATAATTCATAAACATGAATAATAAATATCCCAAAACGGATCCACAAAGGTAACTTAGTTCAAATCATTACATCAGTGCGGAATATTCAAATGTAACGGCTAAGTACAACTACTAGAACTAATAAAATTTCTGAAACTCAGAATCGTTAAATAACTAATTTATTCTACTTAAATGCTTCGCCTCTTCCTGGTGACGGTTCTCCTTCTTCTCTATTCCGATCCTGGGGGAGAAAAGAAATGAAGGAATGAGCGAACAATGCCCAGTAAGTTCATACGTGGTCCCTTCGGTTCAATGAAGTGACAACCGGAATGAACGAATCCAAAGAAGTATATTCAAGGATAGGTTAAAATCAAACATGTATATATATATATAGTAAGCAAGGAAAGTGTGGCAACTACACATTTAGTTATACTTTCATCACTTCCGTCAATTCCATAGGATATACCCTACATTGAGTACTCCCAACATTTTCATCACTTCCGTCAATTCCATAGGATATACCCTACATTGAGTACTCCCAATATCGATCACCTACATTGATGTCGAATTTTCCTTACACTTACTTTACATTAAGCATAGTATAAGACTTGACTGGTATGCATCATTTCACACAAGTCATAATCCATTCACAGGTAACATGCATCATTTCATGTTATCTAAATAATACTTGACTAGCATGCATCATTTCATACAAGTCATAATATATAGTGCATTCATAGGTACGTGAACACACATAGCAATTTTCAATACTTGAGATAATCTATGAACAAGATCATATCATAGAATAAAGAATTTCAAATGACGATACATTTCGCAAGAGTATTTTAGAAAAGTACTATCAGCCACAGATAGCATTCATGTTTTGAAAAGACTCGATGGAGTTTCCAACGAAATTGATACACAAAGTGTTTAGGAACGTAATTTCTTACCTTAGCTTTGCTTTCCTTCTTGAAGCAACGCCTTTACGCGAAATCTACAATCACGTAATAACATAACTTAGGCACAAGTAATCACTTATTACTTCTTATGTACCTATACTTCCTTTCTTTAGTTAACCTATGAGTTACTCTTAGACTCACCTTAACTGATTAACTAATTTTCTATTTTTAGGAACTTTCCTAATTTAGCAGTTTCTTAATTTTAGAAACTTTCTTCTTATAGATCTTTCCTCAAGAGGAAACTTAGGTTCATTCCTTTCAATGGAAGTCTAATTCCTTGATAGCTTCCTAATTACGGTCCCTCTTCTCTTTTTGGATAACCTTCTTTATTTGGAAAGTTTCCTTCTTCGGAAGCTTTCAATTTCGAACCCTACTATTTTAGGAACCTAAGTCTTTTAGTAATCTTTTTAATACTAAAGTGTTATTTTTTCTTCTTTTCCTTTTACATAACTTCTTTAAAGTCTTTGGACTTTCCCTTAATTTCAAAAGGTTCCTTTAGGTTTTCTTAATTTCAACAAAGTCCTTTAACTTTCTAAAATTTACAAAGGAGTCCCTTAACTTTCAGAATTTTACAAAATAGTCCCTCAACTTTTGACAAATTGCAAAACAGTCCCTCAACTTTTAAATAATTGCAAAACAGTCCCTCAACTTTTAAATAATTGCAAAATAGTCCCTTAACTTTTAAATAATTACAAAATAGTCCCTCCACTTTTAAAATTTACAGAACAGTCCCTAAGAAACTTTAAACTTTTCAGTTTAGTCCCTTAGTTAACTGTTCAGTGAATAACTTAACTGAAAATCAGAATTTAACCCATTCAGCTTTGTAAACTTGCAGTTTGGTCCCTTTTTCAGTTTGAAAACTAACTGTGCTTTTTCAAAATAGACCAAACGCTTAACGGTTAAACAAAAACAACCTCAAAACCTACCTAGGCCATTCGGCCGAATCCATATGGGTTCAAAAACATAGTTTTTGTTCTTCTTTTTATTTTCTAAACATTAAACAAATCATATAATTCACATACTCCTTAATCAAACCCTTTTAATCATATTAATTGTGTTAGATTTAAATCCAAATCAAGATGAACTAGGGTTATGATTACTTCATTGTAACATTCAATTCCCCATTATTCAAACCCTTAATTTATTTATTAAACTCTAAGATTAAACCATTAAAATCTAAGAATGACCAACCTAGAATTAAAATAGTTTTAGAATTTCAAAAATTCATATCTAATTCAATTTACTTCCGAATTGAATGAAATAAAAACTAGGGTTTAGGGTATCATATTACCTTGATTATGATGAAGAAATATTGGCCAAAGAAGACCAAAAATCGGGCTGTCACCCCCTCCAAACTGCTCGGCCGCCGCCCCTCTCCCTAGGGTTTTAATTTTTTTTTCTTTTTCTTTGATTAATGAAGGGTTATGGAAAAATAATGAGGAGGTTTATTATTTATAGCTAGGCTTTAACCTCCTTGGGCCCTCTAACCTCATTAGCCCATAACTTAGCCCACTTGATTAATAATTGATTTGGTCCACTCAATTAAATCCAAGTCCAACTAAATAAGGAGTATTATTTTATTTATTTATTTTTAATTAAAATAATACTAAATTTTTTTTTAAATTTTCGGGTCTTTACATTCTTACCCCCTTAAAAGAGTTTGGTCCTCCAAACTAAACGTACCTTAATTTTCGAAGAGATCGGGATACATTTCTCGCATCTCGCTTTCAAGTTCCCATGTTGCTTCCCGTTCTGTGTGGTTGCTCCATTGCACCTTCACATAAGAAATCATTCGCCTCCCTAGATTCTGATCTTTTCGATCTACGATCTTTATAGGCTTTTCATCATAGCTTAAATCAGCACGAAATCTCAACTGCTCGTATTCGATTACGTGACTCGGATCTGATAAATACTTTCTCAACATTGAGATATGAAATACGTTGTGCACCCCAGATAGTACAGGTGGTAGTGCCAACCTATAGGCTACATTGCCAACTCTGTCCAAAATTTCGAAAGGTCCCACATACCTAGGGCTTAGCTTCCATTTGATACCGAATCTCATAACACCCTTTGTTGGTGAGATTTTCAAGAATACGCGATCTCCCACTTGGAACTCTAGATCACGTCGTCGATTGTCTGAGTACGACTTCTGCCTACTTTGAGCAGTCAATAACCATTTGCGAATTTGTTGTACCTTGTCCGCGGTTACTTGAACAATTTCTGGTCCAGTTAACTTCCTTTCACCTACTTCATCCCAGCAGGTAGGCGATCTATATTTGCGTCCATATACTGCCTCATACGGAGCCATACCAATACTAGTGTGAAAGCTATTATTATACGCAAACTCCACTAATGGTAAATGTTCATCCCATGTGCCTTGCCAATCCAATGACGTAGTCCTTAACATGTCTTCCAAAGTCTGAATCGTCCTTTCAGACTGTCCATCTGTTTGCGGGTGTAAAGTTGTACTCATTGTCAACTCTGTCCCCAATGCCTGTTGCAAACTTTTCCAGAACTTCGACGTAAACCTAGCATCTCGATCAGACACTATCGAAACTGGAATTCCGTGTAGCCTTACAATTTCATCAACATATAACTTAGCCAACTTCTCTAGCGAGTCTGTCACCTTGATCGCTAAGAAGTGGGCCGACTTGGTCAATCGATCCACTATGACCCATATAGAATTCATTCCTCTCAGTGTCTTTGGCAATCCAACTACCAAATCCATTGCAATATGTTCCCATTTCCATTCTGGGATGGGTAACGACTGTAGTAGTCCCGCAGGCTTCTGATGCTCACTCTTCACTTGTTGACACACCAAACATTTTGTCACGAATTCTGCTACGTCGCCTTTCATAACGTTCCACCAAAATGATTCCTTCAGGTCTCGTTACATCTTCGTACTTCCCGGATGTACAGAGAATTTCGAACAATGAGCCTCCCTTAAAATTTCCCTTTTGAGTTCATCATTGCTTGGTACTCATATCCTTGACTGATACCTCAAGATCCCATCTTCGCCCATACGAAGATCTTTGCCTTGTCCTTTGCCCATGAGGACATCCCTTTCCTCATCCAATCCTTGTGCTTCCTTAATCCTATCCAGAAGCGCAGGTTGAACGATCAACCGAGCTAAATATCCACTAACTCGTACCTCTAAACCAGTAATTTCAACTTTGTTCCATACTCTTACCCCCTTAGAAATCAACATCGCCAAGGTTCCATGGTTTTTCCTACTTAATGCATCTGCCACCTTATTGGCTTTTCCAGGATGATACAATATCGTACAATCGTAATCTTTAAGTAATTCTAACCATCTCCTTTGCCTCATATTAAGTTCCTTTTGGGTGGAAATATACTTAAGACTCTTATGATCCATATAAATCTGACAAGTCGTTCCGTACAAGTAATGTCTCCAAATCTTAAATGCAACACCACTGCCGCTAACCAAAATCATGAGTCGGGTAATTCTTCTCACGGTTTTTCAATTTCCTTGATGCGTAGGCTATAACCTTATCATTTTGCATCAATACGCAGCCTAATCCTTTAAGCGAAGTATCACTATAGATTACAAATCCGTCTGATCCAAATGGTAACGTAAGAACTGGTGCAGACACTAATCTTTAATTCAGTTCCTGAAAATTCTTTTCACATTCTTCTGACCAAACGAACCTTGCTCCTTTCTGTGTTAACCTAATTTCCGGTCCTGATAACTTAGAGAATCCTTTAATGAATCTTCTATAGTAACCAGCCAATCCCAAGGCACTTCTTATTTCACTAATTGTGGTTGGTCTTTCCCAATTCACTATAGCTTCTAGTTTTGTTGGATCCACTGCAACTTCATCCTTAGATATCACACGTCCTAAGAATACCACTTTCTCTAGTCAAAATTCACACTTCTTGAATTTAGCATACAATTGTTGTTCTTTCAGAATTTGCAGCACTAATCTCAAGTGCTCTTCATGCTTTTCCTTGGTCTCTGTATATATCAAAACCTCCTTAATGAATACAATCACACCTTTATCCGATAGTTCTTGTAACTGTTCCTTCAGTTCTTTAAGTTAAGTCAACGCTATTCTGACGGTGCCTTAGATATTGGTGCAGTTTCTGGTGCCAAATCTATAGAGAATTCCACTTCTCTTTAAGCGATATTCCGAGCAATTATGCAGGAACACATCCTTGAAATCTCTGATCACTGAAAGAGGTTCTATGCGCACTTCTTTCTTATCCCTCTCACTAATATTGGCTAAAAACTTTCACATCCTTTTCTTAACATCATTCGGGCTTTCATCTCCGAAATAAAGTTCACTTGGGGTCTAGGATTCGATTCTTGGTCATAAAACTCCTCTCCAGATGGTAATCTGAAATACACTTCCTTCTTAAAGCCATTTTTCTTGGCATGGTAAGCAGCTAACCAATCTATCCCCAAAGATAATATCAAATTCATTCATTCCTAACTCGATAAGGTCAACCTCAGGTTCTCTTTCTCCTATTTTCAAAGGACAACACTTATATGCATATGAAATAGGAATTGACTCGCTCGTCAGAGAATTTATAACCAGAGGTAATCCTAACGCCTCAGGTTCCAAGTTCATTTTCTTTGCCTAATAAGCACTAATAATTGAATGCGTAGCACCAGAATCAAACAATGCATACACATCACTAGAATAGAGTTGAATTGTATCTTCAACAAAATCATTTGTGGCTCTTGTGTCCTTGACAATCATGGTAACACTCGTCCACAACCACTACCGGTTCTTTTATCATCTTTTTCTCCTTGAGCAATTTCAGCTTCCTTTGGTTCTTGGTACTTCCACTGCGAATGTCTCATCTTGTCACAATTGTAACATTTCTTTTCCTTGTACTAGCATTCATCAGTCTTGTGCTTCCTCTCGCACACTTGACATTTCCCAGTAGTTCCTCGCCCTTGGGCATCAATTTTTTTTCCCATCCGCGGTTATCGAATTTCTTATTCCGGTACTTGCTTGCCGTACCTTCTTTCCACGGTTCTTATCCATAGCTTTCCTTTTGTTATTGGTCCCATCTTGGTCCCAGCTTCCAGTGTAACTCTTGGTTCCACTTGATTCCTTGATAAGTATCAATAACCATAATATTTAGTTTAACTAACTCACTACATATATATACGTAGTCGTCTTGCTAGTTAATACTTTACGGTTCCAACTCAAAAGACTAACTTCGATTTTATATTTTCATCTCAGCAGACTGTAATTAAATTATTTTTTTTCGTCTTAACAAACTATAATTAACTTTCTTATCTCCGTCTCAACAGACTTAGATTTTAACTTTTGAAGATTTTCCCTTTTTAAAACACTTTAATAGTTCTTCTTGTTAACCCATGAGTTATTCTTAACTCCTTGGTTTGGTTAACTAAGCTTTCTATTTTAGGCAACTTTCCTAAAATAGTAATTTCTACACTTTCTATTTTAGGTACTTTCCTACAATAGTAACTTTCTAAATTTAGTAACTTCCTAAATTCAGTAACCTTCCCCCTTCGGACATTATAGTTAGGGAAAGTATAACTTCTTATAAGTTATTACTTAGCTAATTATCTCATTGAAGTCCATCTCAAAAGATTTTAACTTTTTCCTTTCAATCGTCATTTTATTAGATCCTTGGTCGTTTCAATAAACCACTTATCAACTACCGGTCGTTTCACTAGACCCAAACTTAATTACACTTGACCGTTTCAATAGGCCGTTCATCCTTTCACATTGGTCGTTTCAGCAGACCAATCATGGTTCTCACTTGGCCATTTCAATCAGCCAATTACTTTTCACACATGGTCTTTTCACTCGACCAACTTTCTCGTTCTAGGTTAGCACACACGCTTAACACTTAAGAACAAAATACAAACAATTCCCCAAAATAAACTCCAATATTATCATTGCATTAAACTCTTTAAATTCAATAAAATATCTGGAGTTCGTTTAGAACTAACTACTCATTTTCTCTACTCATAAATAACTCAACGTCCCACTTTTCAATCGTGAAACAACACCTTCCTAGGTCTTTCACTAGGTACCTTTTGGTGTCTTTTTAGAACCTCTTGGTCTTCCTCTAGACCTTCTTACTGTCTCTAACTCTTGATCATGATCTTCAATTACAATTGGAGTAGCTTCACTACTCCCAATCTCTTCAGCTTGTACCTCAAGTATCTCACCTTAGAAACATCATTCTTTATTACCTCGATAACTACCTCGTCTTTTTCTATAGGTACCTTTGACTCTTCTAGGTCATCGTACCAGCCAAAACTCAAAGAATATCTCCTGATCATCTCCTAGAATCAAGACAGATCATCATTAGTATATCTTCAATACATAATATTTATATACTTAAAGTAAATATGTTTTAATCTTCCAAAGCAACGAGTAAGTTATTCCTTTAACTTTTCCACTAGTCTCCTGATCTTCTCTATTCCGATCCTGGGGGAAAAAGAAATGAAGGAATGAGCGAACAATGCCCAGTAAGTTCATACGTGGTCCCTTCGGTTCAATGAAGAGACGACCGAAATGAACGGATCCAAAGAAGTATATTCAAGGATAGGATAAAATCAAACATGTACATATATATGGTAAGCAAGGAAAGTGTGGCAACTACACATTTAGTTATACTTTCATCACTTCCGTCAATTCCATAGGATATACCCTACATTGAGTACTCCCAACATTTTCATCACTTCCGTCAATTCCATAGGATATACCCTACATTGAGTACTCCCAATATCGATCACCTACATTGATGTCGAATTCCTTACACTTACTTTACATCAAGCATAGTGTAAGACTTGACTGGCATGCATCATTTCACACAAGTCATAATCCATTCACAGGTAACATGCATCATTTCATGTTATCTAATAATACTTGACTAGCATGCATCATTTCATACAAGTCATAATATATAGTGCATTCATAGGTACGTGAACACACATAGCAATTTTCAATACTTGAGATATTCTATGAAAAAGATCATATCATAGAATAAAGAATTTCAAATGACGATACATTTCGCAAGAGTATTTTAGAAAAGTACTATCAGCCACAGATAGCATTCATGTTTTGAAAAGACTCGATGGAGTTTCCAACGAAATTAATACACAAAGTGTTTAGGAACGTAATTCCTTACCTTAGCTTTGCTTTCCTTCCTTAAGCAACGCCTTTACGCGAAATCTACAATCACGTAATAACATAACTTAGGCACAAGTAATCGTTTATTACTTCTTATGTACCTATACTTCCTTTCTTTAGTTAACCTATGAGTTACTCTTAGACTCACCTTAACTGGTTAACTAACTTTCTATTTTTAGGAACTTTCCTAATTTAGCAGTTTCTTAATTTTAGAAACTTTCTTCTTATAGATCTTTCCTCAAGAGGAAACTTAGGTTCATTCCTTTCAATGGAAGTCTAATTCCTTGATAGCTTCCTAATTACGGTCCCTCTTCTCTTTTTGGGTAACCTTCTTTATTTGGAAAGTTTCCTTCTTCGGAAGCTTTCAATTTCGAACCCTACTTATTTTAGGAACCTAAGTCTTTTAGTATTCTTTTTAATACTAAAGTGTTATTTTTCTTCTTTCCTTTTTACATAACTTCTTTAAAGTCTTTGGACTTCACCTTAATTTTCAAAAGGTTCTTTTAGGTTTTCTTAATTTCAACAAAGTCCTTTAACTTTATAAAATTTACAAAGAAGTCCCTTAACTTTCAGAATTTTACAAAATAGTCCCTCAACTTTTGACAAATTGCAAAACAATCCCTCAACTTTTGAAAAATTGCAAAACAGTCCCTCAACTTTTAAATAATTTCAAAACAGTCCCTCAACTTTTAAATAATTGCAAAACAGTCCCTCCACTTTTAAAATTTACAGAACAGTCCCTAAGAAACTTTGAACTTTTCAGTTTAGTCCCTTAGTTAACTGTTCAGTGAATAACTTAACTGGAAATCAGAATTTAACCCATTCAGCTTTGTAAACTTGCAGTTTGGTCCCTTTTTCAGTTTGAAAACTAACTGTGCTTTTTCAAAATAGACCAAACGCTTAACGGTTAAACAAAAACAACATCAAAACCTACCTAGGCCATTCGGCCGAATCCATATGGGTTCAAAAACATAGTTTTTGTTCTTCTTTTTATTTTCTAAACATTAAACAAATCATATAATTCACATACTCCTTAATCAAACACTTTTAATCATATTAATTGTGTTAGATTTAAATCCAAATCAAGATGAACTAGGGTTATGATTACTTCATTGTAACATTCAATTCCCCATTATTCAAACCCTTAATTTATTCATTAAACTCTAAGATTAAACCATTAAAATCTAAGAATGACCAACCTAGAATTAAAATAGTTTTAGAGTTTCAAAAATTCATATCTAATTCAATTTACTTCCGAATTGAATGAAATAAAAACTAGGGTTTAGGGTATCATATTACCTTGATTATGATGAAGAAATATTGGCCAAAGAAGACCAAAAATCCGGCTGTCACCCCCTCCAAACTGCTCGGCCGCCGCCCCCTCTCCCTAGGGTTTTAATTTTTTTTTTCTTTTTCTTTGATTAATGAAGGGTTATGGAAAAATAATGAGAAGTTTATTATTTATAGCTAGGCTTTAACCTCCTTGGGCCCTCTAACCTCATTAGCCCATAACTTAGCCCACTTGATTAATAATTGATTTGGTCCACTCAATTAAATCCAAGTCCAACTAAATAAGGAGTATTATTTTATTTATTTATTTTTAATTAAAATAATACTAAAAAAAAAATTTTAATTTTCGGGTCTTTACATTAATATTAAATAAAATACAAAACGGGGGTTATGATTACTTTATGTAAATTTTAATAAAGATACAAAAATATTAAATAAGATACAAAACAAGGGTTATGATTAGTTTATGTAATGTGGTTCGGTTTGGCAGTTTGGTCTCGCGGTTCGGTTTGGTGGTTCGGTCTCGCGGTCTCAAATCGCGGTTTGGTTTGGTTTTTGGTTTGGTTCGGTTTAGTTTGGTTTGGGAGGGTCAGACCACAAACCAAACCGAACCATGCAGTTTGTAAATATTTGAGATCAAACCGAACCATTCATACTTGAAAACCAAACCAAACCGCCTGGTTTGGTTCGGTTCGATCCCAAAACGCGGTTTGAACCGAACCACTTACACCCTAAATCTAAGTAAAACAAATAAATAAGAAAAAAAGGTGAGTCGAAACTCAGTAAATTACTAATCCAACTAAATGAAATGTCATGATATCATGCATACAATAATATAACAAGAATAATAGTAAAACATACTCCCTCCCTCCCATTACAACCTTTCCATTTGCTGTTTGCACAAGAATTAAGAAAAAGTGTAGTGAAATAGGTTTTGAGTATGAAAAGTGAGGTAGGAGAGAAAGTGGGGTAGAAAATAATAATTGAATTGTTGTTGTGAGTATAACATGTGGGTCACATTAACATAAAAGTAATAAAACATTTCTATTTTATAAAGTACTCCCTCCGTCCCATTAATAACTTCACCTCTTGCCATTTTGGGTGTCCCATTTAAAGCTTCACCTTTCCGATCGTCTACATGTGACATGTGTATCACCCACATGCCAGTAGTGTCGCATTCACAGTTGTGAACCAGATATTCATACTCACGCCTCACAAAGCCCTGGTCCTACAACCAATGAACAAATCACGAAAAACTCGATTATCAAAGTTAAACATTGATATAACAATGGTGCTATAAACCCCGGTACTCGCGATAATCGTGCGCCAATAAATCCGCAAAACACATATGCCAGCTTAACTCAAATGCAATTCACAAGTAGTTTACTTGTCATATCCAAATCAGAACTAGGCCAAAAAATGAACCAGTTCATTGTAAAGACCCGAAAAATTATTTTTTTTTTAGTATTATTTAATTAGAAAAATAATTAAAATAATACTCCTTATTTAGTTGGACTTGGATTTAATTAGGTGGACCAAATCAATGAATTAATCAAGTGGGCTAAGTTGTGGGCTAATGAGGATAAAGGGCCCAAGGAGGTGAAAGCCTAGATATAAATAATAAAACTTCCTCATTATTTTTCCATAATCCATCATTAAACAAAGAAAAAAAAAGTCTAAAAAACCCTAGAGAGAGAGAGGGCGACGGCTGGACTGAAAAGAGGGGAGAACAGCCGGGATTTTGGTCTTCTTTGGCCAATATTTCTTCATCATAATCAAGGTAATGTGATACCCTAAACCCTAGTTTTTATTTCATTCAATTCGGAATTAAATTGAATTAGATATGAATTTTTGAAATTCTAAAACTATTTTAATTCTAGGTTGGTCATTCTTAGATTTTAATGGTTTAATCTTAGAGTTTAATGAATAAATTAAGGGTTTGAATAATGGGGAATTGAATGTTATAATGAAGTAATCATAACCCTAGTTCATCTTGATTTGGATTTAAATCTAACACAATTAATATGATTAAAAGTGTTTGATTAAAGAATATGTGAATTAAATGAGTTGTTTAATGTTTGGAAAATAAAAAGAAGAACAAAAAAACAATGTTTTTGATCCACCTAGGGTTTCGGCCGAATGGCCTAGGTGTATTGGGTTGTGTCTCTATTTAAGTGTTAGGTTTTTGATCTATTTTGTAAAAACACAGTTAGTTTTCAAACTGAAAAAGGGACCAAACTGCAAGTTTACAAAGCTGAATGGATTAAATTCTGATTTCCAGTTAAGTTATTCACTGAACAGTTAACTAAGGGACTAAACTGAAAAGTCCAAAGGTTCTGAGAGACTGTTCTATAAATTTTAAAAGTTGAGGGACTGTTTTGCAATTATTTAAAAGTTGAGGGTCTGTTTTGTAATTATTTAAAAGTTGAGGGACTGTTTTGCAGTTATTTAAAAGTTGAGGGACTGTTTTGAAATTATTTAAAAGTTGAGGGACTATTTTGCAAATTTTCAAAAGTTGAGGGATTATTTTGCAATTATTCAAAAGTTGAGGGACTATTTTATAAAATTCTGAAAGTTAAGGGACTTCTTTGTAAATTTTATAAAGTTAAGGACTTTGTTGAAATTAAGAAAACCTAAAAGAACCTTTTGAAAATTAAGGTGAAGTCCAAAGACTTTAAAGAAGTTATGTAAAAGGAAAGAAGAAAAATAACACTTTAGTATTAAAAAGAATACTAAAAGACTTAGGTTCCTAAAATAAGTAGGGTTCGAAATTGAAAACTTCCGAAGAAGAAAATTTTCCAAATAAAGAAGGTTACCCAAAAAGAGAAGAGGGACCGTAATTAGGAAGCTATCAAGGAATTAGACTTTCATTGAAAGGAATGAACCTAAGTTTCCTCTTGAGGAAAGATCTATAAGAAGAAAAATTCTAAAATTAAGAAACTGCTAAATTAGGAAAGTTCCTAAAAATAGAAAGTTAGTTAACCAGTTAAGGTGAGTCTAAGAGTAACTCATAGGTTAACTAAAGAAAGGAAGTATAGGTACATAAGAAGTAATAAACGATTACTTGTGCCTAAGTTATGTTATTACGTGATTGTAGATTTCGCGTAAAGGCGTTGCTTAAGGAAGGAAAGCAAAGCTTAGGTAAGGAATTACGTTCCTAAACACTTTGTGTATCAATTTCGTTGGAAACTCCATCGAGTCTTTTCAAAACATGAATGCTATCTGTGGCTGATAGTACTTTTCTAAAATACTCTTGCGAAATGTATCGTCATTTGAAATTCTTTATTCTATGATATGATCTTTTTCATAGAATATCTCAAGTATTGAAAATTGCTATGTGTTTTCACGTACCTATGAATGCACTATATATTATGACTTGTATGAAATGATGGATGCTAGTCAAGTATTATTAGATAACATGAAATGATGCATGTTACCTGTGAATGGATTATGACTTGTGTGAAATGATGCATGCCAGTCAAGTCTTACACTATGCTTAATGTAAAGTAAGTGTAAGGAAAATTCGACATCAATGTAGGTGATCGATATTGGGAGTACTCAATGTAGGGTATATCTTATGGAATTGACGGAAGTGATGAAAATGTTGGGAGTACTCAATGTAGGGTATATCCTATGGAATTGACGGAAGTGATGAAAATATAACTAAATGTGTAGTTGCCACACTTTCCTTGCTTACCATATATATGTACATGTTTGATTTTAACCTATCCTTGAATATACTTCTTTGGATCCGTTCATTTCGGTCGTCTCTTCATTGAACCGAAGGGACCACGTATGAACTTACTGGGCATTGTTCGCTCATTCCTTCATTTCTTTTTCCCCCAGGATCGGAATAGAGAAGAAGGAGAACCATCACCAGAAAGAGGCGAAGCATTTAAGTAGAATAAATTAGTTATTTAATGATTCCGAGTTTCAGAACTTTTATTAGTACTAGTAGTTGTACTTAGCCGTTACATTTGAATATTCCGCACTGATGTAATGGTTTGAACTAAGTTACCTTTGTGGATCCGTTTTGGGATATTTATTATTCATGTTTATGGATTTATTTAAATTATGGAAATTCGGGGTTGTTACAGTTGGTATCAGAGCTCCGGTTTTAGGTCTCATGGGAAGTGTTAGATCTAAGTACCTGGGAGTTGATAGAATTGACTTTTGAGGAATGGACCCCAGAGTTGAAAGTTAGCTCTAAGTTGCAATTATAGAGTTAAGTAGACTAGTGGAAAAGTTAAAGGAATAACTTACTCGTTGCTTTGGAAGATTAAAGCATATTTACTTTAAGTATATAAATATTATGTATTGAAGATATACTAATGATGATCTGTCTTGATTCTAGGAGATGATCAGGAGATATTCTTTGAGTTTTGGCTGGTACGATGACCTAGAAGAGTCAAAGGTACCTATAGAAAAAGACGAGGTAGTTATCGAGGTAATAAAGAATGATGTTTCTAAGGTGAGATACTTGAGGTACAAGCTGAAGAGATTGGGAGTAGTGAAGCTACTCCAATTGTAATTGAAGATGATGATCAAGAGTTAGAGACAGTAAGAAGGTCTAGAGGAAGACCAAGAGGTTCTAAAAAGACACCAAAAGGTACCTAGTGAAAGACCTAGGAAGGTGTTGTTTCACGATTGAAAAGTGGGACGTTGAGTTATTTATGAGTAGAGAAAATGAGTAGTTAGTTCTAAACGAACTCCAGATATTTTGTTGAATTTAAAGAGTTTAATGCAATGATAATATTGGAGTTTATTTTGGGGAATTGTTTGTATTTTGTTCTTAAGTGTTAAGCGTGTGTGCTAACCTAGAACGAGAAAGTTGGTCGAGTGAAAAGACCATGTGTGAAAAGTAATTGGCTGATTGAAATGGCCAAGTGAGAACCATGATTGGTCTGCTGAAACGACCAATGTGAAAGGATGAACGGCCTATTGAAACGGTCAAGTGTAATTAAGTTTGGGTCTAGTGAAACGACCGGTAGTTGATAAGTGGTTTATTGAAACGACCAAGGATCTAATAAAATGACGATTGAAAGGAAAAAGTTAAAATCTTTTGAGACGGACTTCAATGAGATAACTAGCTAAGTAATAACTTATAAGAAGTTATACTTTCCCTAACTATAATGTCCGAAGGGGGAAGGTTACTGAATTTAGGAAGTTACTAAATTTAGAAAGTTACTATTTTAGGAAAGTACCTAAAATAGAAAGAATAAAGGTTCCTATTTTAGGAAAGTATCTAAAATAGAAAGTATAGAAATTACTATTTTAGGAAAGTACCTAAAATAGAAACTATAGAAGTTACTATTTTAGGAGAATGCCTAAAGTAGAAAGTTTAGAAAGTTACTATTTTAGGAAAGTACCTAAAATAAAAAGTGTAGAAATTACTATTTTAGGAAAGTTGCCTAAAATAGAAAGCTTAGTTAACCAAACCAAGGAGTTAAGAATAACTCGTGGGTTAACAAGAAGAACTATTAAAGTGTTTTAAAAAGGGAAAATCTTCAAAAGTTAAAATCTAAGTCTGTTGAGACGGAGATAAGAAAGTTAATTATAGTCTGTTAAGACGAAAAAAAATAATTTAATTACAGTCTGCTGAGATGAAAATATAAAATCGAAGTTAGTCTTTTGAGACGGAACCGTAAAGTATTAACTAGCAAGACGACTACATATATATATGTAGTGAGTTAGTTAAACTAAATATTATGGTTATTGATACTTATCAAGGAATCAAGTGGAACCAAGGGTTACACTGGAAGCTGGGACCAAGATGGGACCAATAACAAAAGGAAAGCTACGGATAAGAATCGTGGAAAGAAGGTACGGCAAGCAAGTACCGGAATAAGAAATTCGATAACCACGGATGGGAAAAAAAAATTGATGCCCAAGGGCGAGGAACTACTGGGAAATGTCAAGTGTGCGAGAGGAAGCACAAGACTGATGAATGCTAGTACAAGGAAAAGAAATGTTACAATTGTGACAAGATGAGACATTCGCAGTGGAAGTACCAAGAACCAAAGGAAGCTGAAATTGCTCAAGGAGAAAAAGATGATAAAGCGGTAGTGGTTGTGGACGAGTGTTACCATGATTGTCAAGGACACAAGAGCCACAAATGATTTTTTTGAAGATACAATTCAACTCTATTCTAGTGATGTGTATGCATTGTTTGATTCTGGTGCTACGCATTCAATTATTAGTGCTTATTAGGCAAAGAAAATGAACTTGGAACCTGAGGCGTTAGGATTACCTCTGGTCATAGATTCTCTGACGAGAGAGTCAATTCCTATTTCATATGCATATAAGTGTTGTCCTTTGAAAATAGGAGAAAGAGAACCTGAGGTTGACCTTATCGAGTTAGGAATGAATGAATTTGATATTATCTTTGGGGATAGATTGGTTAGCTGCTTACCATGCCAAGAAAAATGGCTTTAAGAAGGAAGTGTATTTCAGATTACCATCTGGAGAAGAGTTTTATGACCAAGAATCGAATCCTAGACCCCAAGTGAACTTTATTTCGGAGATGAAAGCCCGAATGATGTTAAGAAAAGGATGTGAAAGTTTTTAGCCAATATTAGTGAGAGGGATAAGAAAGAAGTGCGTATAGAACCTCTTTCAGTGATCAGAGATTTTAAGGATGTGTTCCCAGAATAATTGCCTGGAATACTGCCAGAAAGAGAAGTGGAATTCTCTATAGATTTGGCACCAGAAACCGCACCAATATCTAAGGCACCATCAGAATAGCGTTGACTTAACTTAAAGAACAGAAGGAACAGTTACAAGAACTATCGGATAAAGGTGTGATTGTATTCATTAAGGAGGTTTTGATATATACAGAGACCAAGGGAAAGCATGAAGAGCACTTGAGATTAGTGCTGCAAATTCTGAAAGAACAACAATTGTATGCTAAATTCAAGAAGTGTGAATTTTGACTAGAGAAAGTGGTATTCTTAGGACGTGTGATATCTAAGGATGAAGTTGCAGTGGATCCAACAAAACTAGAAGCTATAGTGAATTGGGAAAGACCAACCACAATTAGTGAAATAAGAAGTGCCTTGGGATTGGCTGGTTACTATAGGAGATTCGTTAAAGGATTCTCTAAGTTATCAGGACCGGAAATTAGGTTAACACAGAAAGGAGTAAGGTTCGTTTGGTCAGAAGAATGTGAAAAGAATTTTCAGGAACTGAATCAAAGATTAGTGTCTGCACCAGTTCTTACGTTACCATCTGGATCAGACGGATTTGTAATCTATAGTGATACTTCGCTTAAAGGATTAGGCTGCGTATTGATGCAAAATGATAAGGTTATAGCCTACGCATCAAGGAAATTGAAAAACCGTGAGAAGAATTACCCGACTCATGATTTTGGTTAGCGGCAGTGGTGTTGCATTAAAGATTTGGAGACATTACTTGTACGGAACGACTTGTCAGATTTATATAGATCATAAGAGTCTTAAGTATATTTCCACCCAAAAGGAAATTAATATGAGGCAAAGGAGATGGTTAGAATTACTTAAAGATTATGGTTGTACCATTTTGTATCACCCAGGGAAGGCCAATAAGGTGGCTGATACCATGGAACCTTGGCAATGTTGATTTCTAAGGGGGTAAGAGTATGGAACAAGATTGAAATTACCGGTTTAGAAGTACACGTTAGTGGCTATTTAGCGCGATTGAGCGTGCAGCCTGCACTTTTGATTAGGATTAAAGAAGCACAAGGATTGGATGAGGAAAGGGATTTCATCATGGGCAAAGGACAAGGCAAAGACCTTCGTATGGGCGAAGATGGAATCTTAAGGTATCAGTCAAGGATATGGGTACCAAGTAGTGATGAGCTAAAAAGGAAAATCTTAAGGGAGGCTCATTGTTTGAAATTCTCCGTACATTCGGGAAGTACGAAGATGTATAGAGACCTGAAAGAATCATTTTGGTGGAACAGTATGAAAGGCGACGTGGCAGAATTCGTGGCAAAATGTTTGGTGTGTCAACAAGTGAAGAGTGAGCATAAGAAGCCTGTGGGACTACTACAGTCGTTACCCATCCCAGAATGGAAATGGGAACATATTGCAATGGATTTGGTAGTTGGATTGCCAAAGACACTAAGAGGAATGAATGCTATATGGGTCATAGTGGATCGATTGACCAAGTCGGCTCACTTCTTAGCGATCAAGGTGACAGACTCGCTAGAGGAGTTGGCTAAGTTATATGTTGATGAAATTGTAAGGCTACATGGAATTCCAGTTTCGATAGTGTCTGACCGAGATGCTAGGTTTACGTCGAAGGTCTGGAAAAGTTTGCAACAGGCATTGGGGACGGAGTTGACAATGAGTACAGCTTTCCACCTGCAAACGGATGGACAGTCAGAAAGGATAATCCAGACTTTGGAAGACATGCTAAGGGATACATCGTTAGATTGGCAAGGCACATGGGACAAACATCTACCACTAGTGGAGTTTGCGTATAATAATAGCCTTCACGCTAGTGTTGGTATGGCTCCGTATGAGGCACTGTATGGACGCAAATGTAGATCACCTACCTGCTGGGATGAAGTAGGTGAAAGGAAGTTAACTGGACCAGAAATTGTTCAAGTAACCGCGGACAAGGTACAACAAATTCGCAAATGGTTGTTAACGGCGCAAAGTAGGCAGAAATCGTACGCAGCAACCTACGACGCGACTTAGAATTTCAAGTGGGAGATCATGTATTTTTGAAGATCTCACCAACCAAAGGTGTCATGAGATTTGGTATAAAAGGAAAGTTGAGTCCAAGGTACGTAGGACCATTTGAGATCTTGGATAAGGTTGGAAAGGTGGCGTATCGATTAGCTTTACCACCTTTACTCGCTGGGGTGCACAATGTATTTCTTGTATCAATGTTAAGAAAGTATATGGCAGATTCAAGTCACGTAATTGAATACAAGCAGCTAAGGCTTCGAACGGACTTGAGTTACGATGAGAAACCGATTAAGATTGTGGATCAGAAGGACCAGAATCTGCGAAGACGAGTTATCCCGTACGTGAAGGTGCAATCGAGCAACCACTCAGAACGCGAGGCGACATGGGAACTCGAAAGTGAAATGCGGGAAATGTATCCCGATCTCTTCGGAAACTAAGGTACGTTTAGTTTGGAGGACCAAACTCTTTTAAGGGGGTAAGAATGTAAAGACCCGAAAAATTAAATTTTTTTTTTTAGTATTAATTAATTAGAAAAATAATTAAAATAATACTCCTTATTTAGTTGGACTTGGATTTAATTAGGTGGACCAAATCAATGAATTAATCAAGTGGGCTAAGTTGTGGGCTAATGAGGATAAAGGGCCCAAGGAGGTGAAAGCCTAGCTATAAATAATAAAACCTCCTCATTATTTTTCCATAATCCTTCATTAAACAAAGAAAAAAAAAAGTCTAAAAAACCCTAGAGAGAGAGAGGGCGACGGCTGGACTGAAAAGAGGGGAGAACAGCCGGGATTTTGGTCTTCTTTGGCCAATATTTCTTCATCATAATCAAGGTAATGTGATACCCTAAACCCTAGTTTTTATTTCATTCAATTCGGAATTAAATTGAATTAGATATGAATTTTTGAAATTCTAAAACTATTTTAATTCTAGGTTGGTCATTCTTAGATTTTAATGATTTAATCTTAGAGTTTAATGAATAAATTAAGGGTTTGAATAATGGGGAATTGAATGTTATAATGAAGTAATCATAACCCTAGTTCATCTTGATTTGGATTTAAATCTAACACAATTAATATGATTTAAAGTGTTTGATTAAAGAATATGTGAATTAAATGAGTGTTTAATGTTTGGAAAATAAAAAGAAGAACAAAAACAATGTTTTTGAACCACCTAGGGTTTCGGCCGAATGGCCTAGATGTGATTGGGTTGTGTCTCTATTTAAGTGTTAGGCTTTTGGTCTATTTTGTAAAAACACAGTTAGTTTTCAAGCTGAAAAAGGGACCAAACTGTAAGTTTACAAAGCTGAATGGATTAAATTCTGATTTCCAGTTAAGTTATTCACTGAACAGTTAACTAAGGGACTAAACTGAAAAGTCCAAAGGTTCTGAGGGACTGTTCTGTAAAATTTAAAAGTTGAGGGACTGTTTTGCAATTATTTAAAAGTTGAGGGACTGTTTTGCAATTATTTAAAAGTTGAGGGACTGTTTTGAAATTATTTAAAAGTTGAGGGACTGTTTTGCAATTTTTCAAAAGTTGAGGGATTGTTTTGCAATTATTCAAAAGTTGAGGGACTATTTTGTAAAATTCTGAAAGTTAAGGGACTTCTTTGTAAATTTTATAAAGTTAAAGGACTTTGTTGAAATTAAGAAAACCTAAAAGAACCTTTTGAAAATTAAGGTGAAGTCCAAAGACTTTAAAGAAGTTATGTAAAAAGGAAAGAAGAAAAATAACACTTTAGTATTAAAAAGAATACTAAAAGACTTAGGTTCCTAAAATAAGTAGGGTTCGAAATTGAAAACTTTCGAAGAAGGAAACTTTCCAAATAAAGAAGGTTATCCAAAAAGAGAAGAGGGACCGTAATTAGGAAGCTATCAAGGAATTAGACTTCCATTGAAAGGAATGTACCTAAGTTCCCTCTTGAGGAAAGATCTATAAGAAGAAAGTTTCTAAAATTAAGAAACTGCTAAATTAGGAAAGTCCCTAAAAATAGAAAGTTAGTTAACAAGTTAAGGTGAGTCTAAGAGTAACTCATAGGTTAACTAAAGAAAGGAAGTATAGGTACATAAGAAGTAATAAACGATTACTTGTGCCTAAGTTACGTTATTACGTGATTGTAGATTTCGCGTAAAGGCGTTGCTTAAGGAAGGAAAGCAAAGCTAAGGTAAGGAATTACGTTCCTAAACACTTTGTGCATCAATTTCGTTGGAAACTCCATCGAGTCTTTTCAAAACATGAATGCTATCTGTGGCTGATAGTACTTTTCTAAAATACTCTTGCGAAATGTATCGTCATTTGAAATTCTTTATTCTATGATATGATCTTTTTCATAGAATATCTCAAGTATTGAAAATTGCTATGTATGTTCACGTACCTATGAATGCACTATATATTATGACTTGTATGAAATGATGCATGCTAGTCAAGTATTATTAGATAACATGAAATGATGCATGTTACCTATGAATGGATTATGACTTGTGTGAAATGATGCATGCCAGTCAAGTCTTACACTATGCTTAATGTAAAGTAAGTGTAAGGAAAATTCGACATCAATGTAGGTGATCGATATTGGGAGTACTCAATGTAGGGTATATCCTATGGAATTGACGAAAGTGATGAAAATGTTGGGAGTACTCAATGTAGGGTATATCCTATGGAATTGACGGAAGTGATGAAAGTATAACTAAATGTGTAGTTGCCACACTTTCCTTGCTTACCATATATATGTACATGTTTGATTTTAACCTATCCTTGAATATACTTCTTTGGATCCGTTCATTTCGGTCGTTTCTTCATTGAACCGAAGGGACCACGTATGAACTTACTGGGCATTGTTCGCTCATTTCTTCATTTCTTTTTTCCCCCAGGATCGGAATAGAGAAGAAGGAGAACCATCACCAGAAAGAGGCGAAGCATTTAAGTAGAATAAATTAGTTATTTAATGATTCCGAGTTTCAGAACTTTTATTAGTACTAGTAGTTGTACTTAGCCGTTACATTTGAATATTCCGCACTGATGTAATGGTTTTGTAACGACCCCAAATTTTCACAACAATAATAGTACTTAAATGATAATAAAATAACCTCCAACGGCTACTAAAACCATAATTCAAACCTTAACCACAATTTGAAATAACTTAAATGCGGATAACGGTAACAAATTCAACGGCTAGTACAATCCACTAGCTCAACAAAATTCTTAAAGTTTTACAAACTCTCAAATAACTGCATTAACTGACTAAAGATTCTAAAATGAAATAAGCTAAAAACGATCCTTGAACTCCTTATGAAGTGCTCCCGAACCGTTTCACATTCTTCCTATATGAAATCTGGAAGAAAAAGAGTATGAAAGGGTGAGCGAACAATGCCCAGTAAGTTCATATACAACCCCTCCGGTTACTAAGGAGGAGTTGACCTGAAGGAATATCAAACAATACAATTTTCAAATAACAATCGAAGACATAACGAAGTACAAATTCAAAATCATTATTTAACAAATTCTCAAATCACATGTCTTTCAAAATCTCAATGATTTCACAAACTGAGTTGACAAAAATTTTGGAGTTTCAAATGATGACGAAATCGATTCAAATTGACTCGAATGATTTACTTAATTAAAACTGTCCCATACCAGCTTTAATTAACTAAACCACTCACAGATTATAAGAAATTTCAAAGGACTGATAAGCTGAACAAAATCGACTCGAATGATCTAGTTATCTACGACTGTCCCATACCAGCTGTAGATAATCAAATCATTCACAGACATCATGATCACATAAGTGGTCCACTGACCTTATCAAACCAAAATTCCATAAAGGGAACAAAAGCCCACAAAGAGCACTAATACCCACAAAGGGAACAAAAGCCCACAAAGAGCACTAATACCCACAAAGGGTTCGAAATCCCACAAAGGGCACAAAGGTTGACTCCTCAGAGTCCTAAGTTTGCCCGAAGGCCAAAATATCAAATATATCCCGCCGAAGCAGGTTGTCTAACTTAGTGATCATTAATGGAACAAAAATCACATCATATAAAATTCATTTTTTATACAGAATACGAACTTTCACAATAACAACAAAATTCTGTATTTACGAAACCAAAAGAACGATTTAGCAAACGAATATCAAAAGATTAGCAAACAACGGTAAACGAGGGAGTCAAAACAAATACTGACGCGAGGTCAGCTTTTACGTATCAAAGGAACGTACATCGCCAAGAAATATGTGGAGGCCTAAACAATGAAACGGAGCGAAAATCAATTAACTTAAAGATGTATAATCCCTTACCTCGATTGTTTGTACTCGAACAATTGCTAACTCCGATCGGATCTACACAAATAAATAATATCCGTTAAGTACGGATTAACTACTTAATACTCCGTCCCAACTTAACTTTATTTTACTTCACTAACTTATGAGTTAATTCTATTTAACTCTGTCTCAAGTTGCTTTCCACTTCTAGAGTTTCCCAAAATACCCTTCACATAAATACCAAAACACTCCTAAGATTTATCCAAACTATCCTTAGGTTTCTAACATTTTTATTCCCTTTTCTTTAATCAAAACACATTTACACACACTAATTACACCTTTTTAAATAATTTCCTAAAGGTCTTCTGACTTTTTATTACTCTCAAAAAGGTCCCTTTAGTTTTTAGAATTTTGCAAAACAGCCCCTCAACTTTCAGATTTTACAAAACAGCCCCTTGACTTTCAAAAATTACAGAACAGTTCCTTGACTTTCAAAAATTACCGAACAGTCCCTTGACTTTCAAAAATTACAGAACAGTCCCTTGACTTTCAAAAATTACAGAACAGTCCCTAATTTTCAGATTTACTGTTTGGTCACTAGGGTTTTGAAAAACTGATTTTCAGCTTTTAATCTTGGTTAAATTTCTAATCAAAAACACTTTTACTCAAAATTTAATCTTTTTGATACCAAAATATTTACCCAAAACAATTTTATAAACAAGTTTTAACATCAAAAATATTAACACAATACACACTAACCCTAGTTTCAATCATCATAAACCCTAACATGCATATTAGGTCCAACCTAAATTATTTAACATGCTTTCCAACCTTAATCAATATTAGGTTTTCAATTAATTAATGATCCGATCAATATAATGTCCTTAAATTAATTCTTAATTAATCAACAATATTCATAATAAAAACCCCAATCTAATCTCAAAAGTTTCTAGGATTTTCTAGACTTTAAATTTAAAGACAATAATTTAAGACGAAAGGAATACTTACCTAGTTTTTTTGTACTCTAAATCACAATTGCAACTTCATTCTCTTTCTCTCTCACGGTTGTTCTTTCAGAGTGCCGCCTACCTCTTCTTTCTTTTCTTTATTTAATTTAACGTAAATATCCAAGGCTGCTGCTAGAGTTTTAAAAAAAACAATGAGGCTTCTAGGGTTTATAAAGGATATTTATAAATGGGTTTCTTAAACCTAAGCCCATAAGATTAAAAATCCAACTAAAAAAAAATAACCCAATTTTAATAACTAAACCCACTTAATCTAGTCCATCTAGAAAAAGGTAATACATTTATTTATTTGGGCTTCCTAATCCTAACCTCACAAGGTAATAGAGTCCAACCCAAAAATAACCCAATTATTAAATAATTCAATTACTTAAATAACAAAACTAATTAATTAAAAAAAATAATATCTAATAACTAAATATAAATATTAGGGTTATTACAGGTTTGAACTAAGTTACCTTTGTGGATCCGTTTTGAAATATTTATTATTCATGTTTATGAATTTATTTAAATTATGAAAATTCGGGATTGTTACATTTCATAGTGAACAATGTAATCATTTTGTTCAACAATAACATGCAAACGTACACAATATTTGCGAGAGCTGCAATCAAAATCATGTCATATATAGATATATAGTGTGTCCACCAAAATTTTCATATTGTATCCACTTACAACTATTTTGCATGTATATAATTAAACAGACTAATATCGCACTATAAGTCACATATCATGTCTTGCAAATATTTTGCATCATTTTTATTAATGTTAAATCACAATTATATTAAATCTCAATTATAATTTTATAGCTCCTAATATATTTCAACAACTCACTCAATGGCCCAGGGTAATTTTTACTACACTCTATCCGACTCCGTTGATTCTTTTCTTTTACTAATTTTGAATCACAACTCCCACTTTACCGCTCTAAATCATTATTTCTCACAACAAATTTTAATCATTTGAGTCTATTTAAGTACTTAAACATATATACCAAATTACATATTAACAAATAATGCAGTATCATTACCACCCACAAATTAATATTTTACAGTAAAATCATCTAATATAACATGTATAAATACACACTATAATTAAATGGGGGAATAGTAACTTATTTATTAACGATATTTTATCAATTGAATTTTGAAAAATTGTAGTAAAAAATGACCCTTTACACACGTTCTATATTGTTACGGAGTTGGATGGTGAAGATGAGAAACTTAAATCAATAGGAGAGGTGAAGTATTTTGAGGCATATATAAAAAACTAGTACTACACCCGTGCGTTAAACGCACGACAAAAAACTTTTACAAATCGCAGGAACAAAATCAAAAAATTATTATAACTATAAGGTTTAGATGTCTTGGGACAAATTTAACCTCCAATAAGATAATTATTGTTCAAAAGATGTCTTAGTGCCAATAGAAGTTTGATTTTGATCACAAAAAAATAATTACTAAAATAAATAAATGAATGTGTAATTTTTATTTGTATATAATATTGATCAAATTACATAAAACAAAAGAAGTTTTTAATTGTAATCCCGTGAATCTATTATCTTAACCAATCAACACCCAAATTTGGAGATGGAATACAGAATCGACCGGTAGTATAAAAACTTGCTCGAGTGGGAACATATCTGGCAGCATCAAGCAATTGGGTAGCAATGTACTTCCTCCTCATAGCTGGTGAAACCCAGATGACTCGGATCCCACAAGCAGCAGCTACAACTTCCTTGTCAAGAAATATAGCTCAACTAACATTCTCTGCAGTTGCATCAGCACCACAAATGGGAGATGTTCTTGTTGCAATTTCCCTTTGGAATTTAATATCTTCAGACTGTAGTACAACTGTATTAGCCTGACTCCTGATATCATCGGTGCCATCAGGGCTTTGTGGAGTGAATGAGTTTGAAAAAACTCGGTAGGCCTTCTTTATGGGCTCTGCCACTAGACACCCAACAATTCTCTGATTTAAAATAAATAGGTACACCTGGCGCGATAATAAGAAGCGGATTGCTGAGAATTCAACTCATCCAAGTTGACACTATACATAACCAAATAAAGGAAAGTGGCGGAAGGATTTTTTTGAAAGGGGGAAAATCATTTTTAATAAAATTGCACTAACTAAAAGGGGGGGGGGACATTATTGTTGTATTTTTTGTTGACATGAATGGAGGCATTTTGCACTAAAACCTCGAAGTGTAATAACATTTTGCAAAATTTATACTACTAAAATGTTACTTCCTCCGTCTCATTTATATTGGCCACATTGGTCAACACAAGTGAACTTTAAACAAACATTAATGTCAATCTAATCATCCTTATGAAATTTTATAAATTGTTATAAATGTATCACTTAAAGTCAATCTAATCATCACTGTGAAATTTTATAAATTGTTATAAATGTATCACTTAGTAATTTGTCAATAATAATTTTTAGAATTTCATTATGATTAGATTGACATTAATGTTTGGTCAAAATTTACTTGTGTAGACGAATGTGGCCAATATAAATGGGACGGAGGAAGTAATTTTTTAGGATCAAATGGGGGCAGCTATCATAAAGTGATTGAAATGAACCAAACCAGTTTAAAAGATGATTCTGCGGAGTTCATCAAGATATAGCTTCTCTGAAGTGGCCCCTAGGTCACCAGATTGCAGCACAAAATGAGGTGAAGGGAGCAGAATAGCAAGTTTCATATGTGAAACAGTTCGGATAAGTATATAATCCCATCATACCATTACTCACTAAGTTGAACTTTGACCAACATTTAATAAAAAATTATTCATCTTCATTGAAATTTAAAAATAGTCATGAATGGCGTTTCTATTGATATATCAATAACCATTTTCAGAATAGTATGAAGATACTCAAATTTTCATAACTTTTTGGTCAAAATTCAACTTAGTTGACCATATGCCACATTTATTCTGGAACAGAGGGAAATATTTTTTGCCATCCTAGTTGTAATTGATTATTTTCAGCAACAATAAGAGTTAAACTGGCTACAATGCTTTTATATTGAAGTAAGAATACTACACATTTCTCACCTTGAAAGCCCCCAACTTCCCATCCTTGCTCCGCGTACCCTCTGGAAAGAAAAATACAGATCCGCCATTCTTGACAAGTTCAGTGCAGCGCTTAAGAGCTTGCTGTAGTCATAAGAGTGAACATAATTCAACTGCTTGTTTGACAAGAATAGTAATCTACTACATAAAATGCTATACCGTACACCATCTGTATAAAAAATAGTGAATAAGTAACTTGTAGAGGTATAACATTAGAAAGTTTATTATGGAAATAGAAACACACTGGAGATCCTGAAGGGAGTAACAGAGACCCTACTCTTAAGTACTGAAGATCCTAAAAAGAGAAATGGAGGCCTTACTATTATTATTTGATGTAAAAGGATTAACTACCTGAGAGCCATTAGATATTAGGAAACAATCTTTCTAAATGTATAGACAAAGATTAAAATCTTGTTTCTGATATACTAACCGAAGATTTTTAATCTAGTGAATGGGGACATAGCATGGAGTTGAAGTTCATATTTTACGTTCAAAACTGGAATATATATCTCCGAAAAATTTGTATGCATTCGAGCTATCATAAAGTGATTGAAATGAACCAAACCAGTTTAAAAGAAATTGCATTCTGAATCTGATAATAAACTGATGTATGAAATAACTGTGGTAGTTATAAATCACAGCCCATTCACCTCTGATTTGGGCCGAGTTCTATCCTAACTCCTCTATTCCAAAATCACGCACTCTGCAGATCTGACCATATCAAAGTGTGAATAAATTAAATTCCTCTAATATAACTAATGAACTGCTTAAATGCATTACATTCTCTACTTGAAATCCAGTTCATGTATAACTATATTATGTAGAAAATATATCATTTGTTGAAGACCTGATACGAAGAAAATCGTAAAAATATTCATGAGTTCAGATCTAACAATGATTGACTTAGTTATAGAGCCAAGTACCCTTTTTCAATATATTCAAATTTTACAATTAGAATTCAAATTCTAGACTCATTTGCGCCATTTATATTGGTCTTGAAACAACGGATAGAGTAGAAGTCAACACTCACCATAAGCAGATACTGAAAGCTTGTTTAAAATCCTCCAATTGTCACTTTCATCAGATCTCAAAGTTGAAAAAATGATAAAATAAGGAGTAGGTTGCACTGTTTGATTGAGGCGCCTTGCTTCAAGACTGAATGTATGATATTCATGACAATAAAATTCAAGAACTAACTGACTTATTATGCAGTTGATCCAAGGTTAGTTGATTCTGAAGCTCTTCACAAATTTCAAAACTGTAATATAGGACTGCAGAACAGAATCATTCATAATAGATAATGAGCAACAAAGGGAACAACCATGATTATTCCATCAGAATCAAATGCTATGTGAAAACGCCATAGTGTGTAATTAGTAATTAAGCATCTATGAACTAACCTGTAGATGAGATCTAGCAACCAAATCTGGTTGTAAAAAATTAGGGCACAATTGGGCAAAAGGACTCAAATCATAGAAGGAGAGATATAGAAAGTGAGAGATTGAGTGAGATGCTTACCAAAGGATTCCCAACCAGCAGTAGCAACGAGATCGAACGAAGAGAGAGACAAACCGAGATCGGAAAGTGGGGTGTTTTTGATAATTTCGATGGTGGCGTTGCCCAGCTACCCGATGTCTGGCGTGGATGTTTTGGGAAGAGAGAGCGACGAAGGGGGAGAAGAAACAGGGAATAAATTGTTAATACGGAATATAAAAGGACTCCAACTTATTTATTTATTAGGGGTAATTTTGGGTGTACAAGTATATAAATATAAAGGGGTGTATTCAGAAAATGACATTAAGGGAGAATGAATCTAGTATCTATTTAGTCCAGGTTCTTGTTTGAGCGGGAAATGGGTGGGTGTGCTGAAGTGCTTTGCACTTCAGCCTTTATATAGTTATAGACTACTTTAGAAAGATGAAAATTACAAAAAAGAAAAAAACACATAAGTTTGAAATTATAAATTTTTTTTTTGATCAGTTTTGTTCAAATAAGTGATAATTTCAGTTATCACTTGTTTACAACTGATAACTAAAATTATCAGTTGTTTGAAGCACAAATTACTCTTAAACAACTGATAATTTCAGTTATCAGTTGAAAACACTGATAACTGAAATTATCACTTGTTTGAACAACTGATAACTGAAATTATCAGTTGTTTGATCAAAACTGATAAAAAAAAAAATCAAAAAAAAGTTTTTTGTAAAAAAAGAAAAAAAAAGTAATTTTTTTGTAATTTCCCATCTTACATGTTTTTTTTTTTGTAAATGTCTTTTTTTTTTTTAGTGAGTTTTTTGTAATAAACCCAAGTTTTTTTTTTTTTTGCAAGAACCCCTTTTCTTAGTTACTGCCGTGAAGAAGGAAAAATAGAGATTATGAGCTTTGTCTTCATCACTAGGTTGCGTAATGTACCCCTCTAAGAATTATTCTATTACCACTAAATCCCTAAAATTTCAATCTTAACAGTCTAGCTCCAACTGATATTAATGGACTAATATGGAATCATTGTAGGCTTTAACATTACTGATAATTAACTATGATTAAACTTAATTAATCAACACTTACTCATTTTTCTATTTAGGCCCTGTCTTGTCGAACGTTTTGATTAAAACGGAGATAAAAAATTCAACTTTTTTATATTTTTTTATTAAGCGTGTTAGTCAAGAGTTTTAAACCATTGCGTTTTAAAAAGTTGGGAACGTTTTAGCCGCTCAAAATTATAGCGTCGAGAAAGAAGTTATAATAAGGAACGTTAAAAAAAATTGTTTTCTCCCTACACCCCTGAACCCAGATTTTTTTCTCAAAATAATCCTTTTTAAAAATATAATTCCCAAAATAACAATCACTCCAAACTATTTACCAAAATTTACATTTTTTTAAAACTCGCTAAATGGTATAGCGAGTTTGATCTTTGTCCGTTCAAACTCGCCAAATGCAATGATGAGTTTTTATTTTTATTTTATTCCTGCATTTTAAAAAAAATGACTTGATAATTAACTCGTCAAATCAATTGGCGAATTTAAGCGAGTTGCAAACTCGCCAGTTGATTTGGCAAGTTTGTATTTGATTGAATATATCACTCAGAATGTTTCTCTTGAATAAATGGAATATTTAATTAGCGTAGTTTGCTTTCACTTTGCTTTCACTGTCTGATGGTTATTTTACTAATTCAAAATGAGTATAGTATAAAATAAATCATGTTATTTCTAAAGGGTAAAAATGTCATTGTAAAAAAATATTAAAAATTATATCAGCGTTTTTAAATGATTCACCAAACACATTTATAGAAAATATGATTCATTTTAAAAAGCTCCGATTCAAAATTGTTCCGTTTTAAAAACTCTCTGATCATAAAACTGTGCACCAGACGAGCCCTTATTTTAAGCCAAAATCTAAGGAGAAACGCGTTTCTCCTTAGCGCTAAGGAGAAACGTGTTTCTAAACCGGTTTATTAACGGGTTTAATTGAACGTTTAACGAACCGGTTTCTTAACTGGTTTAATTAAAACCCGTTTGCCCTAATTTTAATACCAAAACGAAATCAGTAGCAAGCGAACTCCAGTTGAATATCCAGAAACTATATCCAGAAATCAGTAGCAAGCGAAATCAGTAGCAATCGAAGGAATTATGGGAAATCCAGTTGATGAAATCAGGAGCAAGCGAAAATCTGATTGTGAGTTCAAATGTTATTATTATTTTGGTTCGAATTTTCATAAATTTCTGGATATATTAAGTATACTCATCTGTATATGACTTTAACAATGTGTTTTAGTTTGAAATTTTCAATTTCTGTGTATCGATTTTGTGTTTTATGTTTAACGATTTACCATTCTACTTAGTATTGTCTCTTGGCTTTTAATTCATAATTTTCGTCATGTTTAATTGCCCACTGATGTTTCTTAGAGTTCTGATGAGCAATTGAGTGAATTCTGAAATTCTGGATATCAACATTCAATGTTCTGGATATCCAGAACCTTTTGAAAGGATATCCAAAAATTTTGTATTGGCCATAATCTTGGCCCATGGAGAAACCGGTATCCAGAACCTTTTGAAATGATATCCAGAACCTTTTGAAAGGATATCCAGAAGCTTTTTAATTTATATCCAGAACCATTTTAATTGATATCCAGAACCTTTTTAATTGATATCCAGAAGCTTTTTAATTTATATCCAGAACCTTTTTAATTGATATCCAGAACCTTTTTAATTGTTTGTGGATATTTTCTGGATATCATGTTGAAAGTTTCAGGATATTCAATTGTTTGTTTCTGGATATTCATTTGCTTGTTTCTGGATATTCATTTGTATGTTTCTAGATATTCATTTGTGGATATTTTCTGGATATCATTTTGAAAGTTTCTGGATATTCATTTGTGTAGTTTCTGGATATTCATTTGTGTAGTTTCTGGATATGCATTTTGATAGTTTCTGGATATTCATTTGAATGTTTCTGGATATTCATTTCATTTATTTCTGGATATCCTTTCTTTATTATCTGGATATTCATTTCATTTATTTCTGGATATCCTCTTGATTTTTTTTTTTTTTTTATGTTTTGTAGCTGCAGATTTAAATAAAAGTGAAGGTAGTAAGAAGCATAAGAAGAATCAATTAAGTGAAGGTCAAGTTAAGAAGTCAAATAAGAAATCAACAGTGGATGTGGTTGAAAGTGGTAAGAAACGGGCATTTGAACATTGTTGTGTCCCAGAAAGGCTTATTGATCTTGGTTTAACCCCTGCTCAGAAAGAAGATGTTAAATCTATAGGTTATGGTGGGCTATTAGAACTTAAGTTGAATAGATTGCCAACAGGGGGAATTGTGGAATATCTTGTGGAAAGATTTGATTCGGGAAGCTTTATTCAGAGAATCAAACATAACAAGTATTATATAACAACAAATGATGTTTTTGATATTCTTTGTCTTCCTAGGAATTTAAAAAAAGAGAAGATAAATTGTTCAACAGGCATTGACAAAGAGTTGAGCGCACGATACAAAAATACTTTTGGGAAAGTTAAAGATGGTATTCCAGCCCGTCTGCTTGGTGAACGCATCAAAGAACTACCTAATGGAGGTGATGAGTTTAAACGCCTCTATGTAGGGGTGTAAACGGTTCGGTTTAGCTCGGTTTGGGGAAATTTTAGAGCTAAACCGCTAGTATCGATTTGGAGAAATTTCAAACCGAGCTAAACCACAAAAAAATTCAAACCGAGCTAAGCTAAACCGCCAAGGTTCGGTTTAGCTCGGTCTAAACCGCGGTTTAAATGCATGTATTCAATAGCACAGCAGTGGAAAATTAAAATGTGAGCAATTTCATGTTAGAAAAAGATTTTGCTTGAATAAACTAAAAACACCTTTTGAAGTTACTTCTGTTTATGAGCCAAACATTACTTTACAGGGTTACACATGATTCATAACAATTCTTGCTGAAATAAACTCTCAGATAATGATTGAGCCTCTTTCTAATCTTTCTAGATTTTATAATAAAGTACACATACTATAGAAGAACGTTCAAAAGTCCTTATAGTTAAGTTTGTCACTTATATTACGCACCATTTTTACGTCCGTAGGATCGGGCATCCGAGAGCACGAGCCATATCAAATGCTCTGGATGGGTACGGAAGATTTATAGATCCAAGAACACCAATAATAGCAGGAACACCTCGCTCCGAAGCAAACTGTACTTGTGCCACATGATTGTCCCTTGGTGCGAATGACATAGCCAACACATTTCTCTTCATCAAGTAAGCACCCCAACTGGCAACCTATATTGATATGGGAGTAATCAGTATCATGATGGAAAGATTAGGGAAGGGAAGCGTATTTCATGACTAAATTGTGAATGATCAAACAAGCTACTTCATATGAATAAATCATCTAAGATGAAAAGTTACAGCAGTATATATGGTATGTCAAAATTAATCATGGCAGTCATAGTAAATAGAAAGATTTTCCCCTACGAGTGACCTTAAATATTTATCACAGCTCGGTTTCATAGCTCAGTTCCATAGCTCGGTTTCATAGCTCGGTTTGGCGGTTCGGTTCCATAGCTCGATTTGGCGGTTCGGTTTAGCTCGGTTCGGCTTGGCACCCTTAAACCGCAAGCTAAACCGAACCATGTGGTTTGTAATTTTTATAAACCGAGCTAAACCACTTAAATAAAAAAACCGAGCTAAACCCCACGGTTTAGCTCGGTTCGGTCTCAAACCGCGGTTTGAGCTAAACCACTTACACCCCTACCTCTATGTCTTGTTTGCTGTCAGTTTCTTTCTTGCACCAGTAGTAACAAAAGCTGTTGACTGTTCTTTGTTGGCATTGGTTGAAGATGTTACTCAAATTAAAAAGTTTGATTGGTGCCAGTTTGTATTGAATAAGATATCTGATGGTGTTAGGAAGTTTAAGGCTTCTTCTGGCAGTAAAGTGAGGTGTTATAGTGGTTGTGTGGCAATTCTTTTAATAGCTTACTTTCATAGATTTCCATATTTGCGTAAACATGAACCAACTGCACGTCCTTTGATTCAACATTGGACTCAAGAGAAAATTTCTGTCAGGGCTGGGAATGAAGCTAAAATTGGTTGGGGTGGAGTACTTTATTTGGATAATGTTTATCCTATTACGAGCTATGAGGATGATTTAGATGAAGGACAAATTGGATTGCTGATTGATGCTGCTCCTTTTGTTGACGATGTAAGTCATCCTACAAATCATCCTGCAAGTGAAAATGTTCCAGAAGTTTTGGATTCTGTTAGAGTCACTGGAAATATTTCACAATGATATTAAAGTTGCTATCAATGCTCATATTGCAAGGATTTCAAAAATTGAGAAGGAGAAATAAACAGTTAATAATGATGATGTTGAGAAAGGATCTGTTGAAGAGGAGGATTTGGTTGGTGATAGTCAACCTTGGGGAAGTCAGGTTTTTGATTATATTGATGATATTATTGATAATTTGAAAACTTCAAAAGTTGAGCTTAAGGAGAAAGGGAAGGTTGGACCATTGCCAACATTTAGGATTTTATCACAGAGTCAAGAATCAGCGTACGGCGTACGATGATAATGTTGATAAATTTCGGCATTTTGATGACGGATATCTGCATGAGCATTATGGGGATCAAGATGTTACCAATGTTGCTCAACCAATGAAGATCAATCACAGAGCATCAAATAGCTAGGCTTAATACAGAGGATCAAGTTACTGATTCCCATCTGTTTAAACAACCAACGATTGAGCCTATGTCTGTTATCAAGGAAGTTGACGTGGAAGAAGAATTTTCTTCACAAATTTTGGGTGATATTGATAATTTGGTTGGTAAAATTTCTCAACATTGTGTTAATGGTGAGAAGTTTGATAAGATGTTAGATGGAGTGGATTTGGAACCTGTTAATGGTGAGATTATTCTTTCATCTGAATTTATGGTGAAGAATAAGGAAGTAATGATTGGTATGCCAAAGCTAAAGATGGAAGTGGTTGATTATTGCTTCTCAAAATTGATTCTTTCAGCGTCAAAAAAGTAATATCCCATTTTTATTTCAATATTATTACAGTTGAAATTTATTATGGTATTCAAATTCTAATATTATTTTTTTTCAGTGTTTTTTTTCAGTTTAATGATCTCATTGGACTGGAAGCAGACGATATTTTGAGTATGAGAGAAGATACAGATATCACAGGTGTAATTGTGAATGTGTGAATGTGGTGCCCAGATTTTGTGTTGGATTCACGCGAGTTTGAAGACATCCGAGTTATTTGAAAAACGGAGTCGCCACGCCATTTTGATTACCTCAAAACTTTGAAAAAAAGGTTTTTACTTGGGTTCGGAGGTTAAGTTACCCCTTGGGAAGAACGTTTGGCGTTCACCCAAAGTGCCTTGCCGGAGCAAGTCTCCCAAGATTTTATTAATCGTGCTTGCTTGCGTGTTTTCTAGTGTGCATGTGTTTGAAAATAAGGGGGAAAATGTCCCAAGTTGTCTTCCGGACGTACAAACCATTTATTGGTTGTCGCTCGGGATTCCTTGGAATTTTATGTATTTGGGATTATGATCCCGTCCTCATCTTATGACTTGTGATCATCGCATTTTAACCTCGGGACCCTCGGGACTTGCGTGATCGAGAGAATGACTCTCTTTTGGTCAAAGATGAGGTTCTTTAGGAAAGGAGGGTCCTTAGCCCATCAATCCTACGCTTTAAGACGGTCGAGCTCGTATAGAGGCTTCATACTCTTTCTTAAGCGATAATCGGAGATATAGGGTTCAAGGTATCCCTTTCTAAAGAAATATGGAACCTTTAATGGAAGGAACGATGTAAAGATAGGATCTTTTACACCGGTCCGTTCCAAGGTTGGGGGAAAGGGGGAAATGCATGATGAAAAATGACATTTTTAATGAAAAGATACATTTTTAGGTGCAAAGGATGCACCTTTGATTCAAAGATTACATTTTTAATGGCAAAGGATGCCTAATGCATGCAAAGGGGGAAAGGGGGATAAAGATATGATCTTTATGATAAACTACCAAGTCCCAAGCAAGATAAATGCAATGTATGAATGCAATGAGCAAATATAATCACATATAGCAATTTAAGATGCAAGGTTAGAGCGTGCGAGGTTACCAATGGCTTCCTCTTCTTCTTTGGACGGAGCTAGGAGGAGGACTTGATCTTGGATCTTCAAGGAGGAGGGAGGTGGCTTCTTGGCCTTCTTCTTCACCTTCTTGGACTTCCAGCAGCTCTTGGGAGTGTATTTTACGTATTATGTGTGATGGTGGATGATTTTTTGTGTGTCTAAAATGGGTAGAGGAGGCCTCTATTTATAGGCGTGGAAAAAGGCGAAAGAGGCACAAAGGGCTTCATTTGCGGCAAAAGAGGCCGTATGGCTACATTTCTTTGTCGGCCCAGTTTTCTAGAAACATGCAAGGTGGCATTCTAGAAGGTCGGCGAAAAGAGGCCGCATGGCTTCATTTGCGGCAAAAAGAGGCCGCGTGGCTACATTTGCCTGGCGATCCAGTTTTCCGAAAACATGCAAGGTGGCATTCTAGAAGGCCCTTTTCACTAGATTCTGCTCAAATTCAATATTCTTGGCGAGTCCTTCCTCCCTTGGAAAGTTTGGAAAAGTTCCCGAATCGCCCTCGAACTTTATGAAAGTTTGGAAATTGCCGGGAAACTTAACCGGAAGGCATGAGCCGATTTGGGTACTTACGAAGCCCCTCGGCAACGTCACTTGCGGGCGAGTGGGGTTGTCGATAAAACAAGGATCCAATCTGGTGAGCCGAGATGGATTGGGTGACCACGGTGGTCGAGTGGCTGGACCTTTGGAAGGCTACCTACGTATCCCGGGTGGGAATCAAGCCAAAATCGTAGTTCGGAATCCACTGGGAAAGGGGGGCGTCAAATGTGACGAATTGGCTGAACCTAAAGTAGGCTACCTACGTATCCCGGAGGAATCAAGCCAGGCCGTAGTTCGAACTTTGACTGAATCGAAATGTTATTCTTCCAACTTGGAATAACGGAGATCGAAAGAGAGAGCGAAATGTCATTCACCTTGGAATGACGGAGATCGAAAGAGAGAGAGCGAAATGTTATTCCTTCAACTTGGAATAACAAAGATCGCGAGAGAGAGATCGAAATGTCATTCTTCCACCTTGGAATGACGGAGATCGAAATAAAGCGAAAAAAGGTCGAAATGTTATTCCGTCATTCGGAAATAACGGAGATCGAAATAGAGCGAAAAAAGGTCGAAATGTTATTCCGTCATTCAGAAATAACGGAGATCGAAATAAAGCGAAAAAAGGTCGAAATGTTATTCCGTCATTCGGAAATAACGGAGATCGAAATAAAGCGAAAAAGTCGAAATGTTATTCCGTCATTCGGAAATAACGGAGATCGAAATAAAGCGAAAAAAGGTCGAAATGTTATTCCGTCATTCGGAAATAATGGAGATCGAAATAAAGCAAAATGTTATTGCCTTCTGGCAATAACTGATAACGGAGAATTTCCCGGAGGAATCGTTATCCCATTTGGCGATAACGTAGAATTTCCCGGAGGAAACGTTATCCCATTTGGCGATAACGGAGGATTTCCCGGAGGAAACGTTATCCCATTTGGCAATAACGGAGGATTTCCCGGAGGAAACGTTATCCCATTTGGCGATGACGGAGAATTTCCCGGAGGAATCGTTATCCCATTTGGCAATGACGAAGGATTTCCCGGAGGAAACGTTATCCCATTTGGCGATAACGGAGGATTTCCCGGAGGAAACGTTATCCCATTTGGCGATAACGGAGGATTTCCCGGAGGAAACGTTATCCCATTTGGCGATAACGGAGGATTTCCGGAGAAGCGTTATCCCATTTGGCAATAACGGAGGATTTCCGGAGGAAACGTTATCCCATTTGGCGATAACGGAGGATTTCCGGAGGAAACGTTATCCCATTTGGCGATAACGGAGGATTTCCGGAGGAAACGTTATCCCATTTGGCAATAACGGAGGATTTACCGGAGGAAACGTTATCCCATTTGGCAATAACGGAGGATTTCCCGGAGGAAACGTTATCCCATCTGGCAATAACGGAGATCGCGAAAAAGGTTGGATTTTGTAGAGAAGTTGGAAGGAATCAATAGTTTTTGTAAAGAAAAGTGGGACGCACCCGAATAATTTTTTGTAAAGAAAACTGGGATGTACCCTGATTATTTGAAAAATAAAATTGAAAATGTCAAGGGCAAATAACCGAGTCACGTAGGTAAATTTGTAAAATAGGCCTCGGGGCACTAGAGGGAAAAGCGGATTGAAAGTGATTGAAAATACCGGGGGCACAAGGGGTAAAAGCAGGACCTATGAGGGATAAAATCGTAAAATTGAGCCTTCGAGGGCAAAATTATAAAAACGAGGCCACGAGAGGCTTAGTATGTCGCGCGACTTAGTAAGCTGAACGTGCTTTTTAATGCCTTTAGGCTGGAATGGAATTGCGAGACACGAGGTTGGAATTGGGTGACCAAAAGAGATCACTTACGGCCTTCTTGGGACAATGGCAAAGAGATATTTGGTCCCTTCCTATAAGGATGGAAACGGGGTGACCTAGGAGGTCAAACAACCGATCCTACAAGGAATGTGCCAAATCAAAAGGGGTGACCAATGTGGTAAAAAAATTGGACTTTTATGAAAAGCTTATGCACTATCGAGGAACGGGGAAAGAAAAGGTGACCAAAGTGGTCGGATGGCTGAACCTTTTATGAAAGGCTACCTACGTATCCGGAGGAATCAAGCCTTGATCGTAGTTCAAGCTTCATCTAGACAGCTTAGGAACGATGTCTAGGATTCTTGAGGTTTTGACGATTAGTGGAGGTCGTCACTGAGGAAGCTAAAGCTTACGTCACTATCGAGTAGATAGAGGCGGCTATAAGCTGGAAAACTTGAGCATACTTCTCAATGCGTGATAGAGGTAGCCAAAGTTGGATTTTTTGACAATTAGGAAAGCTGTCGCCTAGCGTTATCTCGTTATAATGGAAGTAACGGAGGCGCTTTTGGGAGAAAATGTTATTTTTAGCAATTGGCACGTTACTTGAGCCTAGGGGTGATTTTTCTTGGAAACAATGGTAGAGACTCGGGTGCGGATGTACATATGGAATGTGTTTAAGACGGGTTTCAAGTAGGTGGGGTTGTATCCCTTGGGTGCGAACAGGCTAGCTTCTTTATTCTTTGAGATTTTGTCAACGTGGACTAGGATTCCCTCTTGAAATTTGAGGCCCGGGTTTAAAACTCGGGTCTCGATGAATGTTCCTTTCTCACATTACGGCATTTGAAGGCGTCTTTGATAGGCTTTTACAACCAAAGACTAAAGCGGATGTCGAAGTGACCAAACCTCTCTTCTAGGGATGGATGCGACTTATCGGAGCCCGGTGCGAGGAAGAACTTTTCGCAAAGCCCCATGAAAGATCCTTTCATTGGCAAAGCCCTGGTTGGATGAGCGAGCGGGCGAAGTCTTAGGTTTTGAAGAAGTGACTTAATGAAGCCCCAATCTGATGATCTAGCGAAAATCCCAATATGATTGGCACTGCGGAAAACACCCTGAGGTTGATCTTGACCAAAACTGAATCCATCTAGGGACCTAGTGAAGAACCCGATGTGAATCCCAAAAATGACTAAAGAAGCCCCAGTCTAAAGAAACGGCTTGGCAAAGCCCCAGACTTGAAGAGTTTCAAGGCAACCCTAATGCGAATTGTGGCAGAAGAGGGAAAACCTATCCTTCTCTCTCTCTCTTTTTTTTTTATTTTCTTTAGTCAATCAGTCAACCTTAAGAAGATGTGAAAGAAAAGATTCTCAGAAATACATACAGGGGCATATTTTTTGAAAGGTGGGAATATATCCCGATTTTGTGTTATTCCGATGGCCTTATTCGATGTAGGCACAAAACTCGCTTTGGGTTTGACTCTTTTGAGAGAGTATAAGCGTAGAAGGGTTTGTAAAAGTGTATGGAAGCCCCTGCTGACAGAAAATAAGTGTTTAGCACTATTTTTCCTAAGATGTAGAAAGAGAAGACTTGTCAAGACATCTGAAAACCTGTTTTATTTACAATGATCACAAAATTGCTTAAAACCCTTTATTAATGCTCGGGTTATTCAACCACTAATCTCGATATGAAGAGACATTCCTATTAATCATGAGGAGAAAGTCAACCAATGTCGCGGATCAAAGTTGGCTGGTGTGAAAAAAAGGTTTGTGTATAGGGAGGTCGTTAATGAGACCGGGTTTTCAGGAATTTGGCTGTGTCTATGGGAGAGGTCATTTGATGAGACCGGGTTTTCAGGAATTTGGATATGTTTATGACCAGGACCATTGCTTTGGTTGCCTACGTTCCCCTCATTGTGAGGAGCTCGGGTCGCCGTAGTTCGGCCTTGGCGGAGGCTTTGGAAAATGGGATTTTGTGGTTCCTTTAGTGAAAAGGCTCGGATGATGAGGCGTGGGCCTCGGGATGGCTCCTTGACCAAGTCATTTTTGGACGGCCTTCGATTTCTTCCTCTTTCATTGGGGAGAAAGGATTTGCACGTGCCTACGAGCTTATGAAATGCTTCGGCTTTGCTTGACCGCCCCATTGTTATCGACAACTTTCATTCTCTTGAGCTTTGATTTTGCACATCCGTCAAGCTTTCGATGGGCGGTCTTTGGGTCCTTGGCCTCATTTTCTTTTTCTTTTTTCTTTTATTTTTATGTGCAACCACTGTTTTTGCCTAGACCGCCCTTTTTGGGATTTTCGGCCTAGTTTGGGCATTACTCTTTTTGCACTAAGATTTTTTTTCTTTCTTTCTTTTTTTCTTTTTATGTGCAACCCTGTTTTTGCCTAGGCGCCCTTTTTTGGGATTTTCGGCCTAGCCGGGCATTACTCTTTTTGCACCACATTTTTTTTTTTTTCTTTTTCTTTTTTTTTTTTTTTTTGAAGCACCCGAGGGCCAAGGCGAGCCCCTGCTTGAACTTTCTTGATATCCTTGAGGTCTAAGGCAGGCTCCTAGGTCGTTGTCGACACGGGGTCAATCTTTCGAAGCTGAGTGGCCTTTTGTTGTCCCTTGATGTTGCCGCCGTCGTTGACTTGGTCAAGATGAAGGTGGGGGCATGATTGGGAAAGTGTATGGTTTAATGAAGGCCTTTTTTGTGAAGCAAGGAAAGTGTATGGCTTGATGGAGGCCTTTTGTGGGGTAAGGAAGGTGTATAGGGAGAGCATTGGTTGACTTTCTCACACCGATTAATCAGAACGTGAATTATTTCGAGAGATTACTTGTTGAGCAATGCGAGTGATCATATAAAATAAAACCATTTCATTAAATGTAATGTAGGTGTGCAAATAATGTCTTAAGTCTAGCAAGAAAAGAAGAAGACTCTTTTATAGAAAATTAAAGATTAATTACAATGTCCGTGGAGGACTTGATTGAAAAGAAAAGTACTAGAACCTACGAAGGTTGACTGAGAGACTATTTTTTTTTTTTTTTTTTTTAATCTTACTTAAGGATAAGTAGACCCTAGTCTAGCTACTCTTCGCGGGTTGGAATGCCGAGGTAACTTGAGCTTTCCTTCGTAGATCGGCCATGAATTTCTTTCTTCGAGATCCACACACTTATGCTAAGTCACATGCCCAAAAATGCTTGTGGTACTCGCAGAACTTGGTCTGTCAACTCTCTTGGGGTTTCTTGGCTTATAATTCTCGAAAGGTGTAGAGAAGACCTCGTTTCACCAAATCATCGAAAACTTTGCTCGTGGGCATCCCAGAATCATCAGGCTGATGTTTCGATCTTGCACTTCTGAATCGACCTCTTACCATAGCTTTCTTTTTGGCCCATGGAGGTTCTCGAGCTTCCCATTTTCTATCAACCACGGATCTCATTGCCTCAAATAGGTGCAATCATCGTATTGTGCCCATGGTATTGATGGAAAAGACAATGCTTGGATTCATCCAACCGAACATGGGGATTCCTGGGTTTCCAATTCTCCAGTGGCTTTATCAGCTTTTCTTTCATCAGCTTTTCCAGCATCTTGCTTAAAGACATCTCCATGTTGTCAAAATGAAGGGAGCGGGGTTTTCGGGAGACATTATTGTTCTCAAAACTCAGATTCCCATTGTCCAATTGGTTCCATTGTTGGATTTGGGTGAAGGAAGCTACGACACTCTTTCACAGTCTTGAGCCGAGTACGGTTCTTTGCTTGGTATTGGGTTATGCTCGGTGGAGTCATTTCCTTGCACAGTTTGACATCTTGGGTCAAGGAGTATTGATACTCATCATGAGGTCAAGCTTCTCTTGCATCTGTTTTACTTGCTCCATTAATATTGCCACATGGGGGTCAACGGGGACTCTCGCAACGGGACTTTTATTAGCGAGATGGAACCACAGCAACAGGTGGTGACACCGACGAGTGGTCGCTAAATCCGGTAGGTGACAAGTGAGAACTTGAATCATCCAGATCCTCTTTTGGCAACTCATGATTGCGTTCGAGTAGGTATAGGGGCTTCAGAACATAGCCACATAGCTCGGGCGATCATGCGAAAGGCTGGAGCATAAACCGGCGGTATTCTTTGGCCGAACCGAGAGACATGTGGGGTGAAGTTCAATCCGTTCTGAGGAGCTGAGGGCGATGGAGCCCGGATGAGCTGGGATGTTGGAAAGGACCGAGGAGAAGTGGTCCTTGACAAGGGATCATATGTGGATGGAGGAAGGTATTGGTTATAGGCTGGGGGGTCTTGGTTATAGGATGAAGGGGAAATCACTTGTTTACGAAGTCTCATCTTCGACTACCACCGGAGAAGCCGTTCGACTCAAGCTGTGACTGAACTCTATGACGACGGAGTGCGTCAATAAGCATGGCTTGCTGTTCCTCATGAGCCTTATGGGCATTTTCCAAAGCCAGGGCTAACTCTTCCTTCCTAACCATCTGATTTCCTGCACCCTCACTGTTTTCTGTCAAATCTGCCATTCTAAATTCCTGAGCTGATGAAACGGACGATTCTGACGAACTATCTGAGCCTGAAATTTCCGCACTGACAAGCCGCTGACCCGATATTCTCACCCACTTCTTTCTCGCTGCGGGAAAGGGATAGACAAGGTTTAGACTCGGGGGTAGGCAAGGTTTAGACTCGGAGGTAAGTGTTTAGGCCTGGAGGTAAGTGTTTAGGCTGAAGGCTCAAGTAACATGCACTTATCGCTTAAATTTTGCTCAAAACACATTTTCTCCTAATCCTAATTGATCGAAAAAGATGAGACCTTGAAAGGTCAAGATTGAAAATTGGACCGTGAGGATCTTTGATTGGAGACTTGACCGTGAAAGGTCGGGATTGCATTTGACCGCGAAAGGTCGAGATAGAAAATTGGAGATCGGACCGAGGAGGTCGCGATTAGGGATTTGACCGCGAAAGGTCGAGATAGAAAATCGGAGATCGGACCGAGGAGGTCGCGATTAGGGATTTGACCGCAAAAGGTTGAGATAGAAAATCGGAGATCGGACCGAGGAGGTCGCGATTAGGGATTTGACCGCGGAAGGGTCGAGATGGAAAATCGAAGATCGGACCAAGGAGGTCACGATTAGGGGTTTGACCATGAAAGGTCGAGATGGAAAATTGGAAATCGGACCGAGGAGGTCTCGATTAGGGATATCAGAGGTAGGACCATGCAATTATGATTACATTAATTGTTCAGGTTTACTTAAAATCATGTCTTTTATTAATTTCTATTTGGTTGGAAAAGGGGGGTTTGCCTTTTTTTTTTTTCGCAACTACTCTAGATCCTGGATCAGTGGGTTCCGTCACTACGTCTATAAGCCCCTCGTATTCCACCTGTATTTCGACCTCCCGGGGTGGGACGGCCCGGGCGAGGGTCCTATAGGGCACGCGGATCCCACCGACCAAGAGTAAAGAACGCTCCTAACGGGACTAGCGGGTCATAGGAACTTTCAACGCACGAGCGATGCGGATTATAGTCAAGGCAATACGGGAAAGTCTCGTCTTTGCCTTGATAGGATTTTGGCGTAATTTCGCTTGAGCGAATGACGTTTTGACTTTCGGTAATGTCCGAGAATATAATAGGCATAGGTCGGGCGGCAAAAGCCGGATGACACAGTGTCACATTGAACTTCGTTGCATACGCCGGGCGTGAGTTAGAATCGAAGTCAATGTCGGGTCAAGATCTTGCCAATTTTTCCTTGTCGGAATTTTAGCAGAGCTTCGCTTGAGCGAAAGATCTTTTGATTTGTTGGCAAAGACTCGGTCTTGACTTTTACGCATTCCGTGCGGAGTCAAGTTCAATAGTTAATGTCGGAGTCGAGATCTCGCCAATTTTTCCTTGTCGGAATTTTGGCAGAGTTCTTCTTCCGTTATGAACTAATGTTTGACCTTTACGAGGGTATGCAACTGGGCTATATGACACGGACTAGACCAAAAACCAACCAAAAGTCACGGTTTTTTGAAACGTGTGACACGGACTGTGCATTGGTCGACACTGGCTGCCATGGGGGAGGTTGGGATGATTCCGTGCGCGCCGGGAGCATCGTAAGGCTGTCCGTGGCTGCACTTGGAACCACCCTCGGGTTTGAAGGACGTGCGTGCAAAGTGTACAGGATATATCAGGTGCGCGTAGTGTGCGGTCTCCTAAAAATGTTCCTTTTTGAGTTAAAACAGAGATTTTCATAAATGTGTTTTAAAGGAATGATTTTCGGGACGGGGAGAAAATGCAACACGTAAGCACGTAAATTTTCTGGGAGGCCCAGTCAGTCATGGAGCTGAGTAGCCCCAAGCTGCTAGGACTGCCAGATTAACCATGATTTTTCCTGGTGGAATTGCCACTGAGGTCGCCGGTCGAATCCAAGGAGGATTGAGCCGTACGACCGCATGGATCAATTTTCCGTGTTCCACTCCTTTGCTATTTTCGGGTTGTTTCCCGTTCAAAGTATGCACAGATTCCAAGATGCAAATGATGCAATGCATGGTAAAGAAAGCAAGCATGATTAATGAAATCGGCGACGGAGTCTAACCCGCTCAAAGGAAAAGCTTTCTTTTATTTTTTCAAAATTGTTTTTTTTTTTTTTTTTCGAAAAGGGATACTAGTACGTGGATTGTTAAACCACCGGTTATCCCAACTCCCACGTCAGGGAGTGTACAGGAAGGGTAAGTGGTTTCCACCTATATACCGAGTATCAATTTTTTTGTTTTTGAAAATAGAAGCTTTTCTCCTTTGGGTAATCCCCAGCGGAGTCGCCAAACTGTGAATGTGGTGCCCAGATTTTGTGTTGGATTCACGCGAGTTTGAAGACATCCGAGTTATTTGAAAAACGGAGTCGCCACGCCATTTTGATTACCTCAAAACTTTGAAAAAAAGGTTTTTACTTGGGTTCGGAGGTTAAGTTACCCCTTGGGAAGAACGTTTGGCGTTCACCCAAAGTGCCTTGCCGGAGCAAGTCTCCCAAGATTTCATTAATCGTGCTTGCTTGCGTGTTTTCTAGTGTGCATGTGTTTGAAAATAAGGGGGGAAATGTCCCAAGTTGTCTTCCGGACGTACAAACCATTTATTGGTTGTCGCTCAGGATTCCTTGGAATTTTATGTATTTGGGATTATGATCTCGTCCTCATCTTATGACTTGTGATCATCGCATTTTAACCTCGGGACCCTCGGGACTTGCGTGATCGAGAGAATGACTCTCTTTTGGTCAAAGATGAGGTTCTTTAGGAAAGGAGGGTCCTTAGCCCATCAATCCTACGCTTTAAGACGGTCGAGCTCGTATAGAGGCTTCATACTCTTTCTTAAGCGATAATCGGAGATATAGGGTTCAAGGTATCCCTTTCTAAAGAAATATGGAACCTTTAATGGAAGGAACGATGTAAAGATAGGATCTTTTACACCGGTCCGTTCCAAGGTTGGGGGAAAGGGGGAAATGCATGATGAAAAATGACATTTTTAATGAAAAGATACATTTTTAGGTGCAAAGGATGCACCTTTGATTCAAAGATTACATTTTTATTGGCAAAGGATGCCTAATGCATGCAAAGGGGGAAAGGGGGATAAAGATATGATCTTTATGATAAACTACCAAGTCCCAAGCAAGATAAATGCAATGTATGAATGCAATGAGCAAATATAATCACATATAGCAATTTAAGATGCAAGGTTAGAGCGTGCGAGGTTACCAATGGCTTCCTCTTCTTCTTTGGACGGAGCTAGGAGGAGGACTTGATCTTGGATCTTCAAGGAGGAGGGAGGTGGCTTCTTGGCCTTCTTCTTCACCTTCTTGGACTTCCAGCAGCTCTTGGGAGTGTATTTTACGTATTATGTGTGATGGTGGATGATTTTTTGTGTGTCTAAAATGGGTAGAGGAGGCCTCTATTTATAGGCAGCTGGAAAAAGGCGAAAGAGGCCGCGTGGCTTCATTTGCGGCAAAAGAGGCCGTATGGCTACATTTGCTGTCGGCCCAGATTTTTCTAGAAACATGCAAGGTGGCATTCTAGAAGGTCAGCGAAAGAGGCCGCATGGCTTCATTTGCGGCAAAAGAGGCCGCGTGGCTACATTTGCTTTCGATCCGCGAGATTTCGAGAAACATGCAAGGTGGCATTCTAGAAGGCCCTTTTCAGCTAGATTCTGCTCAAATTCAATATTCTTGGCAGGTCCTTCCTCCCTTGGAAAGTTTGGAAAAGTTCCCGAATCGCCCTCGAACTTTATGAAAGTTTGGGAATTGCCGGGAAACTTAACCGGAAGGCATGAGCCAGATTTGGGTACTTACAGAATGCTTGGGCAATGTTGTTGAATAAGCTGGAACATTAAAAGGGTGTAATGAAGAGATTTATGTTTGGTGTTGACCATTCTGTAAGTTTACTCTTTTCAACAACTTATATGTATATATCGATTGCAGGGTATATATCCATGAAATTTCTTTAAGATATTGTTATCATTTATATTAACAGGCTACTTGGGCGAAACGTTCTTGCAATGCTCGTATTGGTGCTCTAGAAATGCTTCAAACTTTTTTGTATTGGAAAAATGTTGTTAATGTCGATGGGAATCTAATGGATCTGAAAGAAGTAGATCTGGTATGTATTTTCATTTGTCAATACATTTTTGGATATCATATTGAAAATTTCTGGATATACTTTATGATATTTCTGGATATATCCATGACTAAGGCCTAGGCCTATGCCATGGCCAAAGTAATATCTGGATATACTTTATGGTATTTCTGGATATACTTTATGGTATTTCTGGATATATCCATGAGAAAGGCCTAGGCCAAGGCCAAGGCCAAGGCCTATGCCATGGCCATAGTAATTTCTGGATATACTTTATGGTATTTCTGGATATACTTTATGGTATTTCTGGATATATCCATGACCAAGGCCAAGGTCAAGGCCTATGCCTAGGCCATAGTAATTTCTGGATATACTTTATGGTATTTCTGGATATATTCATGACCAAGGCCTAGGCCAAGGCCAAGGCCAAGGCCTATGCCATGGCCATAGTAATTTCTGGATATACTTTATGGTATTTCTGGATATATTTTATGGTATTTCTGGATATATCCATGACCAAGGCCTAGGCCAAGGCCAAGGCCTATGTCATGGCCATAGTAATTTCTGGATATACTTTATGATATTTCTGGATATACTTTATGGTATTTCTGGATATATCCATGACCAAGGCCTAGGCCAAGGCCAAGGCCTATGCCATGGCCAATGCCATGGATTTAGCCATGTCCAAGACAAATAAGAAATTTCTGGATAGTCACCTAATATATTTCTGGATATACTTTTTTGCAGTTTTTTATCCCATACTTTAAGGGAAGTAGTTCAAGTGGGCACTTTACACTATATGTGTACAACATGGCTTCAAAATCCATTCACTATTTTGACAACCTTTCAATGAATGAAGCAAAAGCAGCTGAAGTTGTGAAACTTACGAAACCATTGGTATATGTTTTGAAACTTACGAAAGCAGTTTTATATTTTTCATTTTTGTTTTCATTGGTTATCTAATATTTTATACTTAAATTTTTTTCAGTATGTGCCTATGAAATCTTTTTTGAAGAAGATTGATCATCCATGTTATAATGATTTTGAAGCAAAAAAATCATATAAATTTGAATACATGGAATGTGATTGGGTTCTTAAAGAAAATGATGTTAACCATGATTGTGGAGTTTATGTGATGTCTGAGATGAATGATTTCCAAGGATCAAAGTACTCATACCCTGAGTTATGTCAGGTACTATTAAAGTTTTTTTTATTCATATTTATATTATATGAGTTTGTATATATATGTTTTAACATTTTTTTTACTTTGTAGGATAAACAAAGAATTCGTCTACGAGCTGAATTCTTTCAACACTTTTGCTTAGTCAATTGAACAAAGATAAGCATAAATTAATGATTCAGGCAAACACTTTTGAAAAAGAGAAGAAAACAAAAAGAACAGAAGAACAAAGTAATGTACAAGATTCATAGATGTATGTAATTATGTAATTAGGAATCTGGTTTAGTGATGTAATTAATGTACTTTAGTGGAGAAATATATTTCTGGATATAGAATTGATAGTTTCTGGATATTCAATATGGTAATTCTGGATATACATTTTTGTAAGTTTCTGGATATACATTTTTATAGTTTCTGAATATACATTTTGATAGTTTCTGGCCATGACAATGACAAGGCCAAAGCCATGGCCAAGGCCAAGGTCAAAATCAAGTTCAAGGCCAATTAAAGTTTCTGGGTATTCAATATGATTGTTTCTGGATATACATTTTGTTAGTTTCTGGATATTCAAATTAAGAGTTTCTGGATGTAAAATTGATTGTTTCTGGATATTCATATTGATAGTTTCTGGATATACATTTGTAAGTTTCTGGATATACTTTTTGATAGTTTCTGGATATACTTTTTGATAGTTTCTGGATATAGAATTGATAGTTTCTGTATATACTTTAATGATCAAAAAAGCATTCAAACTTACTATTGAATTCAAAGAGTAATAAATGTGTACAGTTGGTAAGTGCATTGAATTCATTGACCAACTTTTTTGACTGGTTTCAAGTACTCAGCCTATATAAATCTGTCCAAAGGCAAGCATATACATCAAGTTCAAGAAAAATTCTACCTTTAATAATTTTTTCTAGTGATGAACAAAGGCAAGGGAAATTCTGGGGAGCCAACTTTGGGTGATTCAAATGATGACAAAAGTTGGAAAATATACATAGTGTGCTACCAAAAATTCATCTATGGTCATCTTGTTGTTGTTGGCTTCTTCTGCAAATGGAACTCCCTCATTTCGTTGTCCATTGGAGCCATGTAATGGACACAATTGTAGGGATAAGGATTATGTAGGGATAGTCAATCATGCTCATGAGTTTGGCAACGCTCACAACATTGATGAAGCTGCTAGGATTCACCACAAGGCTTTGGAAATGTATTTGGAATGTATTTTGAATGAATATGATCCAAAATACAAATTGAATGACAATGTAGGCGATGATGGAGCAGGTGGTAGGGGTAGTGTTTAATGGTACTAAATTCTGTTTTTAATATTGTTGTGTTTGATGTATTTTGTAATATAGGTGATGTATTGTTATCCGTGACTGTTTTTGTTTGAAATTTGGCACTATTGAATCCATGGCTTTTTTTTTGAAATGTAGTTAACTATTGAATCTGTGACTGTTTTTGTTTGAAATTTGGCACTATTGCTTATGGACAAAATGAAGCAGTACTAGTTGGGATAACTATTGAATCCGTGACTATTTTTATTTTTTTATTACTCAACTTGGAAAACCTAACTTGGAACACTTGTCCAAAATCAAGTTCAAGGCCAATTAAAGTTTCTGGGTATTCAATATGGTAGTTTCTGGATATATATTTTGATAGTTTCTGGACATTCAATTTAAGAGTTTCTGGATATAAAATTGATAGTTTCTGGATATTCATATTGAAAGTTTCTGGATATACATTTGTAAGTTTCTGGATATACTTTTTGATAGTTTCTGGATATACATTTTGATTGATTCTGGATATACCTCCTTCAACAGTAATAAATAATGATAAGTGCATTGAATTCATTGTCTTTAATGGTCAAAAAAGCATTCAAACTTACTATTGAATTCAAAGAGTAATAAATGTGTACAGTTGGTAAATGCATTGAATTCAATGAATTCATTGAATTCATTGAATTTAAGTACTCAGCCTATATAAATACCATACACCACCACTCCTACCATCAAAACAAAAAATAAATCAAATTTCTCAAAATGAATAACAACAACAACAACCAAGCTCGGCGAGAATCGAAAGTTCGATTACGATGTAGGGTTTCAGCCTGAGGAGGTTGAATATGTTGATAATAATGTGGATGTTCCGCCTAGGGTTAACAGAGAGTTAACCATGGAGCAAAAAGTTGCAAGACACAAGCGATCAATCCAAAATGGGCGTTTTCCCCTCTATAATAGGGAAAATAAATTGCAATGCCCATTCTGCCCCCCTAGGGGCTTTCCAACATGAACCTTGTCTTGGAACCAACTCTTTGCGCATGCTATTCATTTTGGATCTATTTCTGCGTATGGAGAAATATCCATGCTACAGCACATCGCACTAGAGCAGCATATGACAGAAGTCAATGATGGGAATTAGGGGATGTTGATGTTGTTATTGTTGGTTTTTTTTTTTTTTTGTAATTGTATTTAAAATAATTTACTTAGTTTGTTTTCTTTCTTAAATTTTATATTTCCTGTTTAATTTGATAATTTCTGGATATAAATTTTGATTGTTTCTGGATATACATTCTTATACTTCTGGATATATAATTGGCCTTGGACTTGGCCGGCCAAGGCCAAGGCCAAATCCATGACAAGTCCAAGGCCAACTTGTCCATGGAAAGGCCAAGGACAAAATCAAGTTCAATGCCAAAGCCAATAAGCAATTTCTGGATATGCACCTAACACATTTCTGGATATACATTCTCATACTTCTGGATATAGAATTGGCCTTGGCCTTGGATTTGGCCATGGCCCATGCCAAGGCCAAGCCCAAGGACAAAATCAAGTTCTGGATATGCACCTAACACATTTCTGGATATAAATTCTCATACTTCTGGATATAGAATTGGCCTTGGCCTTGGACTTGGCCATGGCCCATGCCAAGGACAAAATCAAGTTATGGATATGCACCTAACACATTTTTGGATATACATTCTCATACTTCTGGATATAGAATTGGCCTTGGCCTTGGCCTTGGCCTTGGCCTTGGCCTTGGCCTTGGCCACAACTTGTCCATGGCAAGGCCAAGGCCAAGTCCAAGGCCAAGGACAAAATCAAGTTCAATGCCAAAGCCAATAAGCAATTTCTGGATATGCACCTAACACATTTCTGGATATACATTCTCATACTTCTGGATATAGAATTGGCCTTGGCCTCGACTTGGCCATGGAACGCCAAGGCCAAGGCCAAGGACAAAATCAAGTGCCAAAGCCAATAAGCAATTTCTGGATATGCACCTAAAACATTTCTGGATATACATTCTCATACTTCTGGATATAGAATTGGCCTTGGCCTTGGACTTGGCCATGGCCCATGCCAAGGCCAAAGCCAAGGCCAAGGACAAAATCAAGTTCTGAATATGCACCTAACACATTTCTGGATATACATTCTCATACTTCTGGATATAGAATTGGCCTTGGCCTTGGACTTGGCCATGGCCAAGGCCAAGGCCAAGGCCAAGGCCAAGGCCAAATCCATGACAAGTCCAAGGCCAACTTGTCCATGGCAAGGCCAAGGCCAAGTCCAAGGACAAAATCAAGTTCAATGCCAAAGCCAATAAGCAATTTCTGGATATGCACCTAACACATTTCTGGATATACATTCTCATACTTCTGGATATAGAATTGGCCTTGGCCTTGGACTTGGCCATGGCCAAGGCCAAGGCTAAGTACAAAATCAAGGTCAAGGACAAGGTCAAGGCCAAAGCAAATAAGCAATTTCTGGATATCAATTTTTTTCATTTCTGAACATAAAAACATCAAATATCTGTATATAAAATATTTAAGTAGTCAACTTAATAAATTGTACTTCAATCTAAAAACTTTTAAATCAAATGTTCATTTGGTGTTTTTGAACCAAACTCATCAGTGATTGACTTTCTTCTATCAAACTTTGTCTTTAGCTTTCGTTTTCTGCCCTTTGTATTTGCACGAATTGGATCAATCACAGCTGGAGCACTTGTTATACTTTCTGAACCAATGCTATCATTAACACTTGTCGTAGATCTACAATCCTGTTGATTTTCTGACAACAATTGTTGTATAAGAAGTGAGTCTCTATTGAACCCATCTTCCAGTATCTTTTTTGCAGCTCTGTTTTCATGACAAGCCATCATCAGATTATGGTATTTCATTGCCATATTTTGTTTCCAGGGAATGAATTCATTTTTCTTTGTTGATGTATTATCTTTTCCTTGATAGACTTTGTCCCATACATCCTTTTTTGCCATCTTTGTCCACCTTTTTTTCAATGTAGATATCTGGTATCCTTGTGACATTTGACAAATTCAGCGCCTTTATGCAATGAAAGCACAACCAATCGACTGTAGTAAACTGATTGCAGCTGCATACAACTGTTACACTTTCATCATTCCTAACAAAGAGTACACTCTCATATTTATCTGGGTACTTCTCATGAGCAACATGTATGAATCTGCAATCTTCATCACTTTCATCTCCAAATTTGTATACAGCAGGAAAAGCTTGTTTTACCTCAATCTCAAAGAACTTGAATATATGTGGTGTGTATACCTGAGCTGCTTATTTTATGATACCACCATACATGTCTGGTTGAGGGACTGAGATTGATGCTTGAAATTCCTTCTCTTGTTCAGTATTCCTCCAACGTTTAACTGTTTCATTGAATATGTCAAAGAACTGAGTGAGAGATGTGTTTCTGTTTGCTTTGAAATAAAGGGCATGATTTGTGCTCTCGCTTCTTTGGGATGACAATATTCCAGCTGAGAAGAAATTTGTGCTTAAAGCTGTGCACCATTTCTCCCGTAGTCCATATAGACGCTTGAACCAGGAATTTTCAACGAGATTGTATTTCACGAGCATTGACTCCCAACATCTTTCAAATTCATCCTCACTGGTACATCCCATTAAACAATGATCAAATTCTTTTTTAAAATCTTCATTTGTCTTCAATTGTCCAAGGTGGGATACAACATTTTGTTGGATGTGCCATAAACATAGCCTATGCCTCGTCCGCCCTTCAAATACCTGTATTATAATAAAGTTTCTGGATATTAACATTATATGCTTCTGGATATTAACATACAATAAATTTTCATTGACCAATTTTTGTCATGGCTTTGGCCTTCGCCATGTCCCGTAAACTACCAATTGAATATCCAGTAAACTACCAAATGAATATCCGTAAACTACCAAATGAATATCCAAGAAACTTTATATTGAATAACCGTAAACTTTAGAATGACTAGCTACCGGATATTCAATCGTAGTTTCGGATATAAACACCAATGACATATGGGTAAAGTTAAGGCACATCTGAAATATTGTTAGAACTATATAGCACAAATAAAATACTAGATAAGAAATATTATAAAAGAACTGGTTATGGAATTTTATAATCATACCTCTTCAATTGCATTTGACATTGCTTGGTCTTGGTCTGTAAATATTGTTTTTGGTTCTTTGCCTCCCATTGATTTTCTAAACTGCTTAAGCAACTGCACAAATGTTTCTTTTTTCATTTGCTATGAAAGCACAACCAAACATGACAAACTCCAATGATTATTAATGCCAACTATTGGGGCACAAATAAGGTTGTATCTATTTGTAGTATAAGTTGTGTCAAATATAACCAGATCTCCATAGAGCTTGTAATCTTCCTTCATCATGCTATCTCTCCAAAACATAGCCCCAAGTCTTCCTTCATCATCAAATTTGATTTTAAAATAGAACCCTCGATCTTCCAGTGAAATTTCAAAAAGCCTATCAACAACATTCTGAGCATCACCATTTTCAATTTTTTCCATTCTAAGTTTCTGAACAAAATTGATATGATCTTTCTTTGTGTGACCAACATGTTCCTCTCCACCAGCTGCTTTTACCAAAAGACTATATCCATCAGTTGATTTTATACCAGCTTCTTCCATTATTTCAATTATTTCACCCTGATCTTCTGAGATACACCTTTCACTACGCTTCAAATGGTTCCATCTGTCCTTGTCATTGGATGATTGTGCTCTGTAACATGGCGGTCAACAACATACATATCTTCCTCTTTTAGCAATTTTTCCCTCAAAAGAGCCTTACATTGAGTTCTCTTTATGTAATTTCTCCTTCTCTTTTGTTGTTTTTTGGTAACATCGAGTTGTTCAACTGGTGAAGGAATTTGAACTTCATTAACATCAACTGGTGATGGAACACTGATGTTTTCCTCTTGGGTTGATCTGGTAATTCCTTCACATGAGCAACGGAATAGCTTGTCTAATATCCTTGAAGTCTTTTTTGAAACATGATTTGTTGAAAACTTAATACTAAATCCTAGTGCATTTGCATGAAGTTTATACAGTTTGTACAATTCCTCCCATGTCTTTGCTTTTGTTCCCATCAAATTTTTGCTTATATTAATATTAGGGTCCTCACATGCTATCGCACACACAAAATATATTAAAAAGAATAATGTTATATGAAATCAGTAATTCTAAATCAATATGTCAATAAAGTTAAGAGAGAAAACCTATTTGTAGCCCAGTTTCAGGATCTGTAGGTTGTTGAATTTGAGATTCTAAATCAATAAGAGAATATGATTCTGCAAGAAAAGGCAGTAGTTAGTTAGTTTCTGAATATTCATTTTGAAGGTTTCTGGATATTCATTTTTGTAGTTTCTGGATATAGCATTGGCCTTGGCCAAGGACATGGCCATATCCCTTGGCCTAGTACATTGCCAGTTTAAAGTTTTTGGATATTCAATTTGGTACATTCTAGATATACATTTTATTGTTTCTGGACATGGTCAGTTGTGTGTTTATGGATATTCAATTTGGTAGTTCTGGGTATTCATTTGGTAGTTTCTGGATATTCGTTTTGAAGATTTCTGGATATTCATTTTGAAGGTTTCTGGACATAGAATTGACCAAAGCCATAATCAATTTCTGGATATGTAAGTTATATTAAGATCAAACCTGTAGCCTGGAGAATATCGATTTGTGATATTTCTGAATATCTGTCATGTGATTGAGCTTCCATTTATGCTATTGATGGATAGATCCAAAATTACGTACATCAATCTCTGGAAATGTACAATAACAATCGACCTTAGTACAATAAACGTTGATTAAAATTAAAAAAAGTAGTTGTTGATTTGGTTCATATTACCTGATTTAATCAATATCGATTTCTGTATTGTTTATGGATATTCATTTTGATTGAATTGTCCTGCTCGTCTCCGATTCTTTGTGATCGTTGTAGTGTGTCTCGCGTGTGTATCTACGCAAATATTGAATTTATGTAGGTTTTTGGACAATAGAATCGGTTTAATTCAAATGGTTGCCGGTTTTTGAATAGATTAAAAAACCCGTTTCTTCATACAGAGATGGAGAAACGCGTTTTTCGACAGACCAACTCTTATTTTAATACTTTACCCCCTTCTTATTTTTGTAAAGCTTAGGCCCCATTTGGTTCCTGGTAAAGTGAGAAAAGTGGTGAAATGGAATGAACAATTCCTTTTGACATTTTCATTGAGCATGTTTGGTTCATTTTTTTGAAAATTTTTCTATTCCAAAAGGAATGAAATTTCATTCATTGGAATGAATTTTCATTCCTTCCAAATTTGGATGAAAATGAATTCCATTCAATTGGAATGAATTTTTACAAATTTTATGACCAAAATACCCCTCCAACCCAAATCACCCCCTGCCCCTACTTACCCCACCCAACCCCCCCTCCCCCCAAATTTTTTTTTAACTCATTTTTTATAACTCCCTGCCTACCCCACCCACCCCCAATCCCTCCCCCCCCTCCAAAAAATTTTTTTACTCATTTTTTGTAACTCCCATGCCTATCCCACCCCCATCCCCCATCCAAAAAAAAAAAGAATTTTTTGTAACTCCCCTGCCTACCCCACCCACCCCCATTCCAAAAAAACAAAAATTTTTTTACTCATTATTTGTAACTCCTCTACCAACCCCTGCCCGCCCCAACCCCCACCTATTTTACTCATTTTTTGTAACTCCCCTACCTACCCCACCCACCCACCCATCCCCATCAAAAAAAAAAAAAAATTTATTTACTCATTGTTTGTAACTTTCCTTCCAATCCCACCCCACCCACCCGTCCCCACCAAAAAAAAATAAAATTATTTACTCATTTTTTGTAACTCCCATGTCTGCACCACCCCCTCCCCCAAAACACAAAAAAAAAAAAAATCATACTCCCTCCGTCCCACCAAGAGTGTCACCCTTTTAGGAGTGACACGCAAATTAAGGAAAAAAGGGGGAATAAAAAATGTTGTGAGTGTAATTTGAAAATAGGAGAAAGAATTAGTGGAGGAAATAGTGAATTTAAAAAGTGTTGTGAGTGTAGAGGAGAGAGAATTAGTGGAGGGAATAGTGGATGAGATAATAAAATATTAATAAAACATTTCCTTTTTAGGAAAAGTGACACTTCAAACGAGACGCCATTTTGGGTAAAAAGTGACACTTAGAATGGGACGGAGGGAAGTATTAATTTTTTGAAAGAAGGACAAATATGATATTTTATATGTTTTCATTCTATTCATATTTTCAAATCTAACATGATTATTGAAAAAACCCATTTCCATTGGCTATTCCATTCAATTTTTTTTTTTTTTCCTTCTAACCAAACGGGTCCTTAGTATTAACCGTCTTCTAAAAGTTCTTGTGACTAATTACCACAATGGAGCACAAACTTCTTCAATTTCTTCAGAATTGTAAGAGCATCAGGCAACTGAAACAAACCCATCTCCAAATCATCGTCAATGGCTTCCAAGGTAACACCTTTATCGTACCCAAACTCATCACACTCTCCTCAGACCTGATTTCACTTCATTACGCTGTTGATGTTTTTAACCTTTCACGTTCCCCTAACGTCATTGCCTATAACACAATGATCAAATGCTTCATTGGGAAGTCATTCAAAGATCCATTAAGCGTTTACTGTAGGATGAAGAGGTCATTGGTACCTCCAAACACTTTTACATTTACTTTTCTTTTTAGATGTCTTGAATCCCCTGAGGCTTTTGAAGATGGTAGAGCAATTCATGGTCATGTTTTGAAGGTGGGGATTGACTCGAGTGTATTTGTTCAGAATACCCTTTTGGATTTTTATGCCAAGTGTTGTGGCAATCTGGGTTCTGCTTGTCAGGTGTTTGAGGAAATGCCTGAAAGAGATGTGGTTTCGTGGAATACACTGATTGGGGCTTATTTAGATATTGGGGATATAGAATCTGCAATTGGGTTGTTTGAATCAATGCCTGAAAGGAGCATTGTGACATGGAATTCTATCATTGTTGGGCTTTCAAAAGCTGGAAGAATGGAATCAGCACGGTTGTATTTTGAATGGATGCCGGAGAGAAATGAGGTTTCTTGGAATGCCATCATATCGGGGTATGTTAAGGCAGGGGATGTGAGAACAGCTGTGTCTATTTTGGATGAGATGCCAATAAAACCAGTAGTTTCTTGCACTGCAATTATTTCAGGATATTCTATGATTGGGGACATTGAATCAGCAAGAAAGATGTTTGACCATATGCCAGCTAAAAGAAATGTGGTTTCATGGAATGCCATGATTGCAGGTTATGTTCAGAATCATATGTTCGATCAAGCTCTTTCTGTATTTCATTACATGTTAATTGATGGCAAATGCAGACCTGACCAAACCACTTTGGTTAGTGTTTTATCTGCTTGTGCTCACTTAGGTACGATTGAACATGGAAAATGGATTGAATCCTACATTAAGAAAAACAACATTGTTTTGTCACTTTCATTAGGTAATGCTTTGATTGACATGTTTGCAAAATGTGGGGACTTGGAAAATGCAAGAGGGATTTTTCTTCGGATGTCTAAAAGATGCCTAATTACCTGGACTACGATGGTGTTAGCGCTAGCTGTCAATGGGCAGTGTAGAGAAGCCATAGAGATGTTTGATTGGATGTGCCTCGAAGGAATAGAGCCAGATGATGTCATCTTCATTGCTGTTCTGTCAGCTTGCACTCATGGAGGACTTGTGAAAGAGGGTAAAAGAGTATTTGAACGAATGATACATGACTTTGGCATCAAACCTCGAATGGAGCATTATGGTTGCATGGTTGATCTTCTAGGTCGGGCAGGAAAGTTGGAAGAAGCAGTAAAGTTCACAGAAAACATGCATTTGGAACCTAATGTTGTCATTTGGGCCACTTTACTTAGTGCTTGTAAGATTCATGGAAACGGAGAATTGTTGGAGTCTGTAACCAAAAAGATCTTGGACCAAGAGCCTTCAAACCTTGGCTATTTAACACTCATTACGAATATGAGCTCATCAGTTGGACGTTGGCAAGATGCTTTGACCTTTAGGACGGCAATGAGGCAGCAGGGAGTAGATAAAGTACCAGGTTGTAGTTTAATCCAAATAGGGGATAGTGTCCATGAGTTCTTTGCTAAAGATACAAGACATTGTAGAAGGACGGATATATATGATACTTTAAAGTGTTTAAATGGTCAATTAAGGGAAGAATGTAATGTGAGTTAGAAACTTCTAATGGGTTAGGCCCCTTAGAGCTGCATCAATTGAGTATTTTAACTGTGAGATGAGGATCAGAATGACATGTTTATTTATATCTAAATTAATTATTCACAATAAGGAGTGAAATTGCCTTATGCTTATCTTGTGAAGTGAGAATATAATAAACTTTCACCTTGGGGTCACCCTGTCGATTGGAATAATACAAGGTGTTTAGTTACCTCTACACAGTTGGGTTGCTGATTGACATCTAGACTATAGAATGGAAAGGGAGACATGTTGCCGAAATTATGGCTTGGATCACGAAGATGTTACAATTGCTAAAGATGTCCTGCTGAATTAGGGGCTTGAAGATTTCTTTTCTTAAGACTATAAATAAGAGGCAATATAGAGGAGAAAACCATCCAGAAAATCAGAAGAGTCTATTGATTTGGGAGAGTTTCCAGCCTCTAGAATTGCTGGAAGAATTAGGAGAATGCCAACCTCTATAATTGTTGGTATTTGTCTGTTCTGTAAGAGAGTTGTAGGAGAGAGTTAGAGTCTTTTTAATTGTTAGTGTTCCTATTGCTCCGCTGAATAAGATAATTAAGTCTTTTCTCTATTATTTCAGTTGCTTAGTATCATTGTCTATCAGTTGAACCAAACAAGAAATTCAGAAAGTATTATAGGTAGTCTGAAAATGTGTTCAGGGTTAATTATAATGCTAAAAGACTTTGATGTTCAAGCGACTAAATTGATATGTTTTTGGATTGAATTATCTGCAGATAAGCTTGTAGATGTCGAAAGTGGATCATGAGAAGTAGTGCAGCATCTATTGAAAATTGAAGAAGCCAGGTGATATACATTAGTTCCAGCTTAACCATTTTTCCAATCTTTTCTCTCTTGGAGGATTTTCATGCTTTCATTTAATTGTCTTGACCTTCATACTGCTGGGTCTCTCTCTCTCTCTCTCTTTGAAGTTGTACACATGGTCTAGAAAAGTAAACTACTCGTTAGATGCACTTTTTTCTGTTCAAAAGTTGAACCACTGATTTCCCATCTTGCTCGTCGTCCAGAGTTGGACGAACGGACTCGCGCACTAGAGTGACATCAGAGCCAGAGCTACGCGCCACCCACCATGGGTGTGCTAGCACTTAGGGAAAAAAAGAAGAGCCAGAGCTAAGCCTAAATGATCTGTATGCTCACGATTCACTTCTTACTGGATTGGCTTATTTCAGGTTAAAAGAGTTGAATAATTGCTTTTGGATTATCCTGTATAGTCGTGCAGATCCTGGTTAAAATTTTCCTCAGAAGAATTAGATTTGTATTGCCATCCAATTTCATTATCATGTATGATTGTTTTCTTTGGTATTCCAGCTTATCCCTGTGCATCCAGTAATGTATTGCTATCCAATTCCATTATCATGTATGATTGTTTTCTTTGCTATTCCAGCTTATCCCTGTGCATCCAGCAATCTGTTTCGCATCTTGTATAGGATGCCATTGAGAAAACTCACTAAGAAGGTTGATTCCAAACTGAATCAGAAGAGCAATATTGTCTAAAGTGATGGCTTAGAGATGTCAGCAAGCAGCAGATGGGTATTTCTGTTTTCCAAAATCAGCATATATTAATAATTCAATTGACCTCCCGATCGGACGCACAGATAGCCTCAATCCAAAATTTTCTTTATTTCTCTCTCTCTCTCTCTCATGCTCTATTACTGGAGCCACCAAAGAATATCACATGACTGCGAACTTAAAATGTCTGTCTATTGGTTATAATTTCAACTTTAGGACCAAGCAGCAATTCTTCTTAGGTGTAAGAGAATGTAGAAAGTAAATCACGAGATGGAGGCCCAAACTTTTGGCTTTTTAAGGACAGGTACTTTGATGTTGTTATAGATTCAATTCTTGTTGATGTTTTATTGGACGCATCAATTCTTAAAACCTTACTCACGATTCTCGGTAACATTATCACTTTCTTCTAGTAGAGTTCCACTCGTGAGATCAGATGTCATTGGGTCTCTTGGAGCAGAGTCTTTTGAAATGTTTCTGAAGGTGGCATCGGTATTGACATGTTTAGCATGTAATTCTTTCACGGTAACACATTCTGGGCTAGGTTTACGAGGCAAAACTATTTTGCCTCGAGAGGCTTCATAGCATTTGACACTCATATTCCATGTGGTTTTTAGGGTAAGGCTGGTTTGAGCACCAACTGGTGAATAGCCTGTCATGGCCCCCCAATGTTATTTTGTTTTTATGATTAATAAAATTTGCAGGGTACTATCCCTGTTTCTTTTAAAAAACACACTCATATTCCCGTAGTGAAGGATCAAAAGTAGGTTGTTATAGAATGAGGTGGAAATTTGGTAGGATCATGGGGCTAGCGTAACCTCTTTGAATTTTCTTCAAGTTTTATAATTATTTGCAGATCTGTAAAGGAGGCATTTTCAGATCACTTTATGGCTATCTTAAATATGTTCTTGTTGCCTCCTAGTATATGTATGGAGTATATGCTTTATTGTAATGATGTTGCTGCTAATGATGTTTCTCTACGGTGAAAAATCTGCTAATGTGGCTTTTAATTCAACCAGGAAAAGTTCCCGCTATTCCTTCTAGTGGTGGCATCACAGAAGCTGCTACTAATCTTGGTAATCAATACATTATTGGTCTGCTAAAAAATGAAAAAAAATTACATATATCTGGTGGTACCAGGCCTTTAATTGCATTCAGAGCCCTTCTGGCATTTGAAGATTGCCTAATGTGTTTTGACTCTTATTGCAAAGATAAACATGGCTGAGATATTGATGTTAATAACTTTTGCAGGCCAACCTACTTAACTCATGCACACTACTTATATTATACGCTTAAAGAAGGTAGATTATTGACAACTTTGATAATTTTCCACGAACATTTGTGTTTTAGTCCTTGAATTCGTAACAAATGATTTAAAGACACTGTTAACAAACCCAGCACCCTAAAATAGGTCTCATATTCTTAAGTCTTATACATAGTGAAGTTGCATCTACAACACATGATGCTAAAGATGCAACTTTTCACATGCTTTTGCTTCTTCTATAATCGCATCTTCTAAGCTTTTCTATCAAATACTCAGGGATTTGGGATGGAATTGTCTGACATTTCTGCTAAATATAATTACTTCAGAGTTTAGAGACATATCTGGTTAACTATTGCGGTCCAACGTACAGTTTTTTCTATGCAAAATAAATGTATATGGAGAAATGATGGAACTTTCACGATGTGCAGGTGCATGGATAGACTCTCTTTACGTGGAAAAGAGCGAGTTCGCTAGTTTCAATAGAAGAACGTTCAAGCATTGTGGCGAATCATGTGGAAAGCTCCTCACTTTACCTAGGTCAGAGGATACTTTAAAACTATCATTAATTCTAAGCTAGCTATTTATGTGTATGTCGACAACAAAGATAAAGAGAGGATAAATACATGCATTTTTGGACCCTTTTGCCATTGTTGAAAAAGACCAAAGAAAGTTTCATTAATGCTAGAATACGTCGTGCATTTTTGGACCCCACAAAATAAGTTTGAGTTCATTGATTTTATGAAAGCGTTAATGTGTCTGAATTTTACGTGTTCGAGTTTAAGCCAAAATAAGAGAAGACACGTACAACGGTCGCTCACTTATGATAAAGACAATAATCTACCATTGTTCTCTACCGTGAAAAATCTGCTAATGTGGCCTTTAATTTAACCAGGACCAGAGTTCAGTCTCGAATTTCCTTTGGCATTCAAAAAGTTAGGAATCTGTGAATTTCTGAAAATGGTGCCTTCTTTTGGAGGTTGATGTAGGATGCAACCCTGGTGTATTCTCTTACAGCTGCAAAATTGTTAACTTTAAGGCCTCGTAATGCAGGCAATGTTTCAGAAATTGTTCAGTGATGCCAAATGCTAAACATATGAACCAGATTTTAGAAGTTTGCATGTCTCAAAATTCCGAAGATATCACTTCGACAGTGGACAGGGTCCCTAATGCAGAAGCTTCTCTGGCACAGATCTTCTAGAAGCTACCAGTTTATTTTCATCCTCCCTTGATCAGTCAACAAAGGTAAGTCAATCAAATGATACCGTCCAAGTTTAAGAACATATCTCTGAAACAAACGGTTCTATAATAGCAGTCATGAATTAGTGCAATAGGAAGAAATGCATATGGTAAAATGAGCACATTATTAGATCTATTTGGTACAAGACCTTTCAATAGAGGCGGACCTACGACATTTTGCAACTGGATGCACAATTTACACTATAATGCTTCAAAATTTAATTGTGATTTATTTTTTGCTTGTTGTGAAAGTCAAACCCACAGCCAGGAGGTTAAAACTTAACACTTTACCACATAACTAGACAAGCTAATTGATCAATTGGGTGCAGTTGCACCCATATAATGAGGCGTAGGTTCGCCATTGTCTTTTATTGGATTGAGAGCCTTTCTGGTATTTGAAGTTTTCCTGATGTGTTTCGACTTTTAAGCTTGCAATGCTAGCTTGTTTTCCTTTTAAAGAAGGTAGATTTCTCACAACTGCCATAGTTTTTTAAGAAAAATTGTATTGCATCCTAATTAAGATAAGTTGGAAAACCACATTTTGTGTCTTTAAGCCTTCATGACATGGTGTTAGTTTCTTATAGTGTACATAAATATCCTTAATTTGCAATCCATGTGATTGCAAGTGCATTGTCTGATTTTTGGAGGGCCTTGTCAGACATTTCTGCTAAATATGATGGCCTTATAGTTTAGATATATATATCTGTTTGAATTTCAATTTGTTTCTATATTTCTAAACAATTAAAATGTACGAGTATATGGAGAAATGATGGAACTTTCACGACCAACCGTGCAGGTGCATGCATAGACTCTAAGAGTGAGTTCGCCAGCTGCAATGGAAGAAATTTCAAGCATTGCTGCGAATCAAATGTATGGAAATCTCCTCGATCACTTACCTAGTTCATAGGATGCTTTAAAAACCATCATTAATTCTAAGCTAGCTATTTAGGTATATATCGACAACAAAGATCAAGATAGAGAGGATAAATACATGCATTTTTGGACCCTCTTGCCATTGTTGAAAAAGACGGAAGAAAGTTTATTAATGCAAGAATACGTCGTGCATTTCTGGACCCCACAAAACAATTTCTGAGTTTCTGGATTTCATGAAAGCATTAATGGGTGTGAATATTACGTGTTCGAGTTTAAGCCAAAAGGATAGTATAAGACGCGAAGAGCGGTCACTTACTTATGATATAGACTATAATCTACCATCGTTGAAAGTAATAAGACGGGGGGATGAATGAATGAATATGAAAGAAAGAATGAAGAAAGGGGAATGGGCCATTGGCTTGAATAAATTCATCGGTGGTGATGGTTTAAATTTAATACCAGTGGATAGCCTAGCTTTCTGGGCAAGATTGCACACAGTTGAGCAGAGACCTGGATTTGAGGGCATTGGTAAGGGTAACTTTCAGCAATTAAATATATGTGTGTTTTCTTTTCTTGATTGCTCTGGGACCTGCTTCACTGTGGTGGTGGTGGCTTCATGAATACAGTATGTTCCTATTGCTCTGGGACCTGCTTCAGTGTGGTGGCGGCTTCTAGGATTTTGGATAAAGCGGGGAGGGGGCAAAACTTTTTACAAGGGTAGAATAAATTCTACATGGTGGAATATAAATTTGACATAAATGGTGGCAAAAATATTATGCAGTGCAAATTTTTTTTTTTTTTTTTAGAGAAATGGGTGAAAAATTGATAAAAAGCATGATTTTAAGGATAAAATATGGCTCCCTTTGTATCCACGTAGCTCCGCCTCTGTTCTGAAATGAGTCTCTTTTTTTTTCTTCGTTAACGTAGTAACTACTCCGTCCTTCTATTAGTGATAAATAAAATGCCACTAAGAATACATTAATTGGTCTATAAATATGAATAAAAAGAAAATACTATAGAATTTCACTTCCCTATTTATTTTTTAAAAATAAATATTCATTTAGAGCCAAATGAATTATGTCACGACAAAACTAAAAATATGTCAATTGATACGATATGCCAATAATAGCATGGAAGTGGAACGGGTCACTTTCCAAGTATGAAAGGAGGTCATATTCAAAACAATGGCGGATTTTATTTGAAAAATTGCAACAGTAATTAATGATAACTTCTCCATGGACGGAGAAACAAATGAACTAAATCAAAATTGTTAGGTTTTAATCGATTTGAAATTATGCATTTCCAATGCACAATTTTAAGATGCAATAATTATACGATATTATATTTTCAAATAATGATGGCCCCCCTCTGGTATAGGAGGAGGGCCTTAAACATAGTAAATGATGTTTTTAGGAATCCATTGCTGCACAACGATTGGCAATTTGATTGGAAGCCATAAATATCTGAAGACTTATACATATAAGGACATGATAATTAATAATTATGTTAACTAAATATTCGTATTTTTTTTTTAGCAATAATAGAAATCACATCTATTAGTTTGAGAGTTCTCCTTCTACATTTTAAATTATCAACATTAGTAGAAGTTACTCCCTCCGTCCCGGCCGAAGTGTCCGAAAAGGACAATTGCACGAGAATTAAGGAAAGTGAGGTAAGAAAGAGAAAAGTTTAAATGTTGTGAGTATGAAAAATTAAATAGGAGAGAGAATGAGTGGGATGAATAGTTAGGAGAGAGAATGTTGTGAGTGTAAAAGTAAAGTATGAGAGAGAATGAGTGGGTGGAATAGTGAAAAAACTTTCCTTTTTTGGGTATGAGACATTTTAAATGAGACACCCAAAATAGAAACTTGGGACACTTCGGTCGGGACGGAGGGAGTATAACATAAGATATGAGAAAAGGTTTTGAATAGGTTGTGGAGGAATTTCAGGAAGGAAAACATTCACAAGGTTAAATTATCCACAACGTTGTGGATGAATTCTGTTAAAAAAACACTAAAATATTATTATTTACAAAGTAAGTATTTATACAAAAGGTGAATTGTTTCTCAAGCTATTATAGATACATCAAATAAATAACTATACAATTGTAATGATATTAAGAAAGTAAATAATACAAATTCTAAAAGAATCTTGAATAATATTAGGTATATTTCAATAATAATATGGTAAATAAGGACTTGTGTTGAGTTCAATACCCTATTCGGGCGAAATTTGATATTAGGTAATTAGGAATTTTAAAAAATAAAATAATAATATGGCAAGTGATTAGGTAAATATTAAACACTCAAGTCCTGAGGTCTCATTCATACAATCAAATTGCCACGTGAGTTAATTTTTGACAAAAAAAACTTGGAATTCCTATACTTTTTGTCCTAGCATTTCACCATTCATTAATCATTATCTTGCTCTATTCATGTCAAAATAAGTGTTTATCAATCATCAGGACTTGGCCTGATGGCCAGAGCACTGGGACACCAATACGGAGGTCCTGGGTTCGACTCCCCCCAATGGTTAGAGTGGATAAAATAAGTGTTTATCGTATTTTCTTTGACTGAACACAGCTTAATCAAACGCTAATTTGAAAATGACATGTTATGAAAAATGGTGTTTATCCATATATATTTTGGATTGCCGCTTATGGAAAGAGAAGTCCGTTACCAACTCATAAAACATTGACACTTCTCTAAAACTGTTGTGGTGAAACGTTAGCATCCTTGATGATACGGACCAAATAGCTTGCCCCATTTCACTTATTGACTTGCTCAATTAAATTTACCATTATATTTGGATAATTGTCGCGCTACTTCAAATTTTAAGAAGAGATGTTTTGAAAAATCGTAAAAAATATATCAAATCAAAAATTGGTAGTTTGTCAACTTCAATATGCTTTAGGACAAATTTTTACCTAATTTGTGGGCTTAAACACAAGACTAGAATTGAAATGCACCAACTTTGTTGTTTAAGATAAAAGGGAATATTGTGAAAGATTTGTATACCACTTACCCACATTTTTCCTATTTTTGTTGATTCTAAAGAATGGTCCTTGGCATCCATTTTTGGATGTTAGTTCATTGCAAAAGCCTTGAGTTGGTCAAAGTTCAGAGCTGCCGATTAGTTTTATCACATACTCCCTCCATTCCATTTCACTTAATTGATTTTAATTTTTTTAACACGAGAATTAAGAAAATTAGAAAAGATAATTAGTGGAAGAAGATGTTATGAGTAAAAAAAGTAAAGTAGCAGAGAAAAGTGCGTGAGAATATTAGTAATTTGATTGGTGTTGTAACTATAAAAAAATTTCATTTTAGATAATATCAAATTAAAGTAAAACAGATCAAAATGAAAATTGATATCAAGTTAAGTGTAACAGAGGGATATTACATTGAGATTTGATCATAATCTTTATATATATATATATATATATATATATATATATATATATATATATATATATATATATATATATATATATATATATATTATATATATATATTCTCATTAAATTTTTAGAATCATTGATGTACCATCATCAAAAATGCTATCAGACTGTATTGCAGTTGAAAGATTTAATTATAATATTTTTTGTTGTTGTTATTGTCTGTTAACACGCTTATTGTTAACCATTTGATTATACTTGCAATTACTGTAAAGTAGGCAAGTGATATCTGCAAAATTAAAAATATTAAAGTTAAATTGATGGTCCTCAAATATTATGCGGGACCATCTGGTAAATTATTCAAAATTAAAATAAAATTATCTGTTTATAGAATGAAATGAGCATTTTACAAAATAGACTTAGCAAGTTTTCTCTAGTCTACTTGGAAAACTAAATCCCTTGCACTTTAATTCTACTTTTATATGAGAATATTAATTAATGAATAATAGTTAATATCTACGGATTTGATAAGTAATAATTAATGACTTATGTGATGTATTACACTCAAACTATATATAATACGATGTATTAAAAACTATATACTCCCTCCGCCCCAGTCGAGTGTACACTTATTTCCCTTTTGGTCCATCCCAGCCGAGAGTAAACTACCAAAAATAGAAAAGGTTTTAATATTTTATATTCTCCATACCCCACCCACTCATTAACTCCACTCATTCTCCACCATACAATTTATTCAACCAACCTACTATTTACTCCGCTCATTCTCTCTCTTCATTTTCTACTACACATTTTCATTATCTTAATAATATTTTTTAATCGGCGTGCCTTGGTCAATGATGCATATTTGGGTGGGACGGAGGGAGTATATTGTGACCCTATTAGTTAGTGACATTATAATATAACGCACCTTTCCTATTATTTTAGAACAATGTAATGTAATAATCTCTCCGTCCCACTTTAAGAGGTTTCTTATTTTCTATTTGATCCGTCCACTTCAAGGTTCTCTTCCATAAATTTCATAAATGGCAAGTTTTGAATATATTTATACCCTTATGATTTAATATATTTACAAAAAAATCATTCATTATACCCTTATAAATTTAACATATTTACAAAAAAATCAATCATCAATTTACTATTCATTCCACTCATTCTCTCTCCTATTAAGGCTCCGTTTGTTTCGACGTAAAACATTTTTCGAAAAATATTTTCCTGTAAAATGTTTTCCTGTAAAATGTTTTACGGAGGTAAGGCGTAAAATATTTTACGGAGAAAGGGTGTAAAATATTTTCGGGTGTTTGGTAAGAAAAATATTTTTCAAAAGGACGTAAAATGTTTTATTAATTTTTTTTTTTTAATCATTTTTTTGTAACCACCCCACCCACCCCCCGCCCCCCCAAAAAAAAATATTTTCTTTTTGTAACCGCCCCACCCACTGCCTACCCCACCCCCACCCCACCCACCCACCCACCCACCCACCCAAATTTTTTTTTTATTTTTTTTGTAACCGCCCCACCCCCACCCCCACCCACCCCTCACCCAATTTTTTTTTATTAAATTTTTTTTTGGGGTGGGGGGTTGGGGGTGGGGGGGTAGGCAGGGGGTGGGTGGGACAGTTACAAAAAAAATAAAAAAAATAAATTTTTTTGGGGGGGTGGGGTAGGTAGGGGGTGGGTGGGTGGGGCGGGGCCAAAAAATAAAATTTTTTTTTTGGGGTGGGGGTGGGGGGTGGGTGGTGCGGTTACAAAAAAAATAATTTTTTTTTTTTTTGGGGGGGGGGGGTGGGGGTGGGTGGTGGGGTGGGTGAGGCGGTTACAAAAAAAAATATTTTTTTTTGGGGGGTGGGTGGGTGGGGGTGGGGTAGGCAGGGGTGGAGTGGGTGGGGCGGTTACAAAAAAAAAATATTTTTTTTTTTGGGGGAGAGGTGTGGGTGGGGGGTGGGTGGGCGGTTACAAAAAAAATATTTTTTTGGGGGGGGGGGGTGGGGTGGTGGGGTAGGCGGGGGTGGGTGGGGCGGTTGCCAAAAAAAATATTTTTTTTTTTTTGGGGTGGGGGGTGGGGGTGGGTGGGGTAGGTTGGGGGTGGGTGGGCGGTTACAAAAAATAATTAAAAAAAAAATTGGGGGGGGGGGGTTGGGTGGGGGTGGGGTGGGTGGGGGGCAGTTAAATTTTTTTTTTAATTATTATTATTATGTTGTACCGGGCGTAATATGAGTTGTATATTAAGGCCACCATTTTTCGAAAAATGTTTTACTTAGGACAAGGTCAGTAAGTCGTTTTACTTAGGAAGGGCGTAAAATGTTTTCCGAAAAACGTTTTCTCCATTTTCCGGAAAACAACCAAACAGCGGAAAACGAGTTATTTTCCGGAAAACATTTTCCGGGGGCTAACCAAACGGCGTAAAACGAGTTATTTTCCGGAAAACGTTTTCCGGAAAATGTTTTACAGCGAAACAAACGGAGCCTAAATATTTTTAACTTTTACATTCTCTCTCCTCTAATTTTCTACCCACTTTCAAAAATATCAATCATTAACTACTATTTCCTATCCCACATTTAACTTTTACATTCTCTCTACTCTAATTTTCTACCCACTTTCAAAAAAAAAAATTCTTAAAAAGTGTGAAATCCATCCCAATGAATTTTGGTGTGGGACGGAGGGAGGAGGGAGTAGTGGTTTAACTTGCGATGTAAAAAGCTAACATAGCTACTAGTTAGGGATGACCAAAATCCGTTTCGGGCCCGATTTCGGTTTGGCAAATGGATGACCCTTAACCGGCCTGGCCTAACCCCGGATCCGATTCCGGTGCAATTTCGATCCGGTTCCGATTTTCGTGCCGGTTCATGACGATTTCGCGCTTTTTCGATCCGATTTGGCCATCCCTACTAGTAAAGCATATCAGATCCATGCCATCAAAGCTAATGTCAATGCTGATGTGACAATTAGTACACAGCAGAATATTTAGTTTTTCGATATCGTAAGTAAAAAAACTGAACATTTATAGTATAAATGGAAGGGGTGTTTGCTACAGTTCTTTGAACAGTTTCAATGGCAAAAATTCCCATTTTGCCCTTAATTTTTTTTTTAAAAAATTTTAAAAAAAAATTTTAAAATTTTTTTTTTTAAAAAAATCACGTGGTCTTGGACACGGGCATGTACTAGTAATGTGATATTTACAAACATTTCAAAATTTACATTAAGCTATACTATTATTAACAAGTACATTGAATACAAAATTATGTATGTATATTTGTCATTCCACCAATTTGATAAGTATATACTACTTCACATTCTCAAAAGTAGCCTTAAAAAAAAAGAACACAATATTTGTGTTAGAGAATAGAAAACAAACAATTTGATGCTTGAAAGCTCACCTTGAATTATATTCATAATAGAGTTTATATACATGAGTTGCTTGGAGATTAAACAAGAGAATCCTAATCCTACTCATATTCTACTTTGTATAGTTTTAGGAAACTAAATACAATAAAGTAAGGAAACTAAATACAATAGAATGATGAAACTAGATATACAAAATAATTAGGAGATATCTAATTCCTTAACATACTCCCGCATGATGGATGATCGTTGAGTGAGACCAATCTTGACCATTAATATTTGAAACCGTGCCCGAAGAAGTGGCTTCATGAGGATGTCTGTAAGTTGATCATTACTAGACATGAAGGAAACACGTAGTTTGTTGTTTTGAACAAGTTCACGCACAAAATGATAATCAAGACCAAGGTGTTTCATACGAGAATGGAACCGAGGGTTGGCGGCAACATATGTGGCGCCTAAATTATCACAATAAATTATCGGAGAAGAAACTTTCGGACATGCAAGTTCATGAAGAAGATTTTGGAGCCAAAGAAGTTCAGCAGTAGTGACAGCCACAATCCTATATTCTGCTTCAGTGAATGATCGAGCTAACATCCTCTGTTTTCGTGCACTCAAAGAGATAGCATTTTTGCCAAAGTAAATAATATAACCGGTGGTAGAGATGTATGTGTCAGTATTGTAGGTGTTAGTGCCCTAGGCCTATAGAGATAGACCTTTATGTAATGTCATTGTTCATTTATATAAGAGATTGTTTCTTTGATTATTATATGTGTTTGCATGTTTAGTTATAATAATCGTGTCCCTAGTACTTATGAAGCACTAGTATGAAGTCTAATGGATAATCATGTGATGATTATATGCATGGAGATGCACATTAGATTCATGGGTACTTGTTAGAGAACAATGTACTGGACTTGACCCATTATGAGATTTATGTCATGGTCATATGTCATAAATAAATCTCATATAGTTATATCATTGATATCCTTTGACCTGGGATTATCATCGTCTTCCGCTCGATGAATATCATGTTTGATATAGTTTAACGTTGTCTTTAACCGGATGACAATAAGGGCTATCATTGGCATGGTATGATTCTTGTTGGGAAGAATGATAAGTCAAGATGGAAAATTGTCCCTCGTAAAGAGAGATGTTTGCTAGGCCACTCGTAAGTAAGATTGATGTAGTTCATGGCCATGCCCGAATGAATTAATGTGATTAATATCATTCGATTAATCAATTTACTTGGTAACGAGAAAGCATTGAACAATATGAGTTGACGTGGACCATGACTCATGTTCAATATAACATCGTGTGACAATGGGATTGTGATATGTTCTATGTAAGAAAATCGAACTTGATATTATACTATTTGGGTAGGCATGATGGCTTGCTAGAGTCCGCTCATGTCTTATGAGGATCGATGTGATCGGACTCATTGCCAACATAGTATGGTCCTATGGGGTCACACGCATCGAACGAATTGTCAAAAATGAAGAATATGGAGGTTCTGCACTCAGGGGACGTCTCGTCCCCAGGCCTGAACTAACTATTCCCTTGGCCTGGGACGGATGATTCAGAGACAGACTCATGAGGGACGACTCGTGCCCTTGGGGACGAGTCGTGCCCTCAAGGGACGAGTCGTGCCCTGGTTTGAACCAACTATTCCCCTTAAAGGGGACGCCAAAATCAGTGCTTTGTTCCAAGGGGACGACTCGTGCCCTGGGGGACGAGTCGTCCCGTCGGCGCTGGACTGACGCGAATTTGGCTTTAAATTAGGGTTTTTTCAAAGGGCTTTTATTTGTAACGTATAAATACAACCCCTTTGTTGCCCTAGCAGCCATTCCACCTTTTTGAGTTTAGAGAAACACAAAAGAGATAGATTTCCAATTGTGAATTGAGAATCAAAATCAATCCAATCCATATTTCTTCATCGATTGAAAAGAGTTTCAATCAAAGGATCTAGCAATCCTCCTAGAAGAGTTCTAGGGTTCGTTCCTCGCGTGGATACACATAGAGGATCTTCGCTCGTCAAGATCTTTAGTTCGTGATTCGCCGTTCGTTCATCAAGGATTAACAAGGTCGTTCAATCTGGAGTTGGGTCAAGTTTATCAACGACAAAAGCACTCAAGGTTGGTATTTCTATTTCATCTTTCTTAATTAATCATCTAGAACGGATTCTAGGGCTTCGGGTTTTTCGAGTTATTGCATTATTCCGCTGCGCATGGACCCTCGAAACCCAACAGTGGTATCAGAGCCCCGTTCATGATGTTTATATTAGAAAATCATGATAATTAGATAATGTGATTATGTTAATTTTCATGATGTACATGATCTAGAATGTGAAATTGTATGAGTTTTGCTTGTGAAGTAATTGTATATAATGATATACCATGATTATGAAATTGAAATATATGATTAATATGATTAATCTAGATTATGGGATGTCAATTTCATTAATATGATTAATGTGATTAATCTAGGATATTTGTGAAGTATTACTTAGTATATTGGCTGGACACCAAAACCTTCCCCACAGGCACTTCGATGGAAGTGTGGGATAAATTTGAAGCACGTGGCCGCGTACTAGTAATTACTGATCAAATGTGATTTGTGTTGCATCATTCCATGTTCATAATTATGCTCATATAGTTTTCATGAATCAACCTTGGAATGTTAATTGATAAACATGAAAATTGAACCTTCTTTGTAATTTGAGTTTGTTTTATGCCACCCATGTTTAAACACTTGTGAGTACACGGATAGTTTCATGTAGGCTACGCCACAGCGAGGTACATTGATTCTATCTTTGTATGATCAAGATGAGCAAACAGTGATTGCTATACGTTTAACATGGTTGAACTTAATTAGGCTATCAAAACAGTTTTGGGCCTAAGGCATAAGATGAGATTGAAACATGTGACATATGATGTCTATAATCTCATAATGATCTAAGAGTCATATATAGATATGATTGATAAATGTTATCTACCTTTTTAGTTTAATTTTGAGCAGTCGTGCCATAGCCGACTTGAAATTAAATTAAAGTTGGGTCTTAGCCCATTAAATTATATTATGCATGTTTGTATAAAAATGTTATATAATTTATTGGGAGTATTTGTGAAATACGTTAATTAATCTCTTAAATGAATTGGTACTTATATGTTGCATATCTTTGTAGATCAATGGCTGTAAACACTAATCAAAACATGTCACTGCGATCAGTCCTTGAGAAGGACAAGTTAGAGGAGAATGACAACAACTATGGGGATTGGATCCGCAGTTTGGGAATTGTTCTCAAACAGGAAAGGAAGTTGTACATTCTTGATGGACCCGTTCCACCCGAGCCTGCGGCTAATGCAACTAAAGCTGAAAAGGACCAACATAAGAAGCATGTGGATGATTCTATTGATGTTGGTTGCTTGATGCTTGCTACCATGTGTAAGGCCCTTCAGAAGGACCTTGTACACATGGAAGCTTATGATTTGGGAAATCATTTGAAGGAAATGTTCCAGTTGCAAGCACGTACGGAAAGGTTTGACACTATGAAGGCTCTTCATTCATGCAAGATGATTGAAGGACAACCTGTTGGGCCTCCTGCGTTGAAAATGAAGGGGCACCTCGAACACCTTGAGAGGCTTGGATATCCTATCCGATTAGAGGCGGCTACGGATATGATATTGCATTCACTCCCGAAAGTTATAATCGGTTTGTTACGAATTATAACATGAACGGGATGAATAAATCTCTGTCTGAATTGCATGGGATGCTAAAGAATGCAGATAACAATATTACCAAGAAAACCAATCAAGTGTTGATGGTGAATAAAGGAAAGGGGTTCAAACCCAAGGTTAAAGCAAAAGTTGCTAAACCGGAGGCAAAGGTTGCCGTTCTTTGAGAAGCCTAAACCCAAATCCCAAAAGGATGCGGTGTGCTACCATTGCAAGGAAGCTGGGCATTGGAGGCGTAGCTGCAAGCTTTATCGGGAAGGGCCCGAAGAAGAAGCGGCAATGAGATTGCCATGACTTGTGTATCTATGTGATAGATATTTTACTTTCTACCTCTAGTTCTTGGGTATTAGATACCGAATGTGGATCTCACATTTGCCTAAATGTGCAGGGACTAAAGAATAGAAGGTTGCTCAAAGAGGGTGAAGTAGATCTACGGGTTGGAAATGGAGCAAGAGTTGCTGCATTGGCTGCAGGGACTTACGAAGTCACTTTACCTAGCGGATTAATTTTAGTTTTGAATAACTGTTATTATGTTCCGGATTTGAGCATAAACATTATTTCAATTTCATGTTTAGACAATGAGGGTTACAATTTTCTTATTGCGAATAAGAAATTTTCAATTTATTTGAATGACATGCTTTATTGTATTGCTCATTCTTTTAATGGCCTTTATGTCTTGGATGTTGAAAATAATGTTGATAATGTCTATCATGTTAGTAAGAAATCCAAACCAAATAATGTGAATGACACATATAAATGGCATTGCCGTCTTGGGCACATAAACGAGAAACGCATCTCTAAATTCCATAAAGATGGATATTTAGACTCATATGATTATGAATCATATGATGTTTGCGAATCTTGTTTATTGGGCAAGATGACTAAGGCACCTTTCTCTAAGAGTAGTGAAAGGGCTAGTGATTTGTTGGCTCTCTTACATACTGATGTATGTGGACCAATGAATAACATTGCTAGGGGAGGATTTCGGTACTTCATAACGTTCACTGATGACTTATCAAGATATGGCTATGTCTATCTGATGAAGTATAAAAGTGAAGCATTTGAGATATTTAGAATATTTCAAAGTGAAGTACAAAATCAACTTGGCAAAACTATTAAAACACTTCGATCCGATCGAGGTGGTGAATATTTGAGCCAAGAATTTGACGATCATCTTAAAAGTTGTGGAATTGTTTCAGAACTTACTCCACCCGGAACACCACAATGGAATGGTGTGTCTGAGAGAAGAAATCAAACTCTATTGGATATGGTTCGATCGATGATGAGTCAAGTTAACCTTCCTATTTCCTTTTGGGGACATGCACTGGAGACAGCTGCTTTCACACTTAATAAGGTCCCTACTAAATCGGCTCCTAAAACCCCACATGAGATGTGGCATGGAAGAAAGCCTAGCTTATCTTTCATGAAGATTTGGGGATGTGAGGCTTATGTAAAGAAATTGGTTTCTGAACATAAACTTGCACCTAGATCTGATAAATTTATTTTCGTTGGTTATCCTAAGGAAACGAAAGGATATCAATTTTACAACCGATCTGAGAACAAAGTGTTTGTTGCTCGACACGGTGTCTTTCTAGAGAAAGAGTTTCTCTCTAAAGAAACTAGTGGGAGTAAAATTGATCTTGAAGAAATTCAAGAACCCGAAAATGACATAGTAGGGACCTTATCAATTTGTGAAGAAATTAAAATTAATCAAAACACATTTAAATTTGTAAAACTCAATTCAAATTTGTAGAGAGAGAGAGAGAGGAAATTACCGAGAGAGAGAGAGAGAGACGGGCCGTCTCAGACGGCAGCAAGGACTAGAGGAGAAGTAGCAGCGGCGGCGGCGGCGAGGAGGAGGAGCGACAGCGGCGGCGTCGAGGAGGAGCGGCGTCGATCGAGGAGGGGAAAATGGGTTCTAGGGTTTTTCTAGGAGGAGCAGCGTGTAGAGGAAATTACGTAATGTTGCTTCCTCTGATTTTTTTTTAAAACTGAAACGACGCCTTTTTCTTTTTTTTATTAATCAAAACTACGTCGTTTTGATTAATTAAAAAAAAAAATGAGGACTTTCTCTTCTCCGGCCATGTACTCCGGCCAAATCCCTAATTTCTCCGCATTCCGCGCGGGGGGCAAAAATAAAAATAAAAATACACTGCATTTTCGCCGCTGGGGGGCAAGTGCCCCCCATGCCCCCTGGCTCCGCCCCTGCACAAGCTGTTGTGGAACCGGTTCAAGATACACAAGTTCTTCGCAGATCGGATAGGATACGATCCGAACCTGAGAGATATGGATTTCTCATGACGAAAAGTAACGAGGTAGAAATCATTGAGAATGATGAACCTACTTCCTATCAAGAGGCGATGTCCACTCCTGATTCGGACAAGTGGCTAGGAGCCATGGAATCCGAGATCAAATCCATGTACGATAATCAAGTTTGGAACTTGATTGATCCACCCGAAGGTGTAAAAACCATAGGGTGCAAGTGGGTTTTCAAAAGGAAAACCGACATGGATGGAAAGGTACATACTTTTAAGGCTAGGTTTGTTGCTAAGGGGTATAGGCAGATTTATGGCGTTGACTATGATGAAACCTTTTCGCCCGTAGCAATGCTTAAGTCTATTAGAATCCTAATTGCCATAGCCGCATATTACGACTATGAGATATGGTAAATGGACGTCAAAACAGCGTTTCTTAACGGAAACCTACTTGAGGATGTATACATGATACAGCCTGAAGGGTGTTTGTCGATCCAAAGAATTCTAATAAAGTGTGTAAGTTGCAGAGATCCATTTATGGATTGAAGCAAGCTTCCCGGAGCTGGAATCTACGTTTTGATGAATCAGTCAAAGAGTTTGGCTTCATCAAAAACGAAGATGAACCTTGTGTATACAAGAAGATAAGTGGGAGCATAGTGCTATTTCTGGTGTTGTATGTCGATGACATCTTACTCATTGGAAACAATGTTCCTGCACTTGAGACTGTAAAGTCCTGGTTAGGAAAATGTTTTTCAATGAAAGATATGGGTGAAGCGGCTTATATCCTTGGTATCAAGATCTATAGAGATAGATCAAGAAGGATGATTGGTTTGAGTCAGAGTACATATATTGACAAGGTCCTTAGAAGATTTCGCATGGAAAATTCTAAGAGAGGGAACTTGCCAATGGGACACGACATTACTCTTAGCAAGAATCATTGTCCTAAGACAAATGCTGAGCGAAAGAGGATGAATGATATTCCATATGCTTCGGCAATTGGGTCTATCATGTATGCCATGTTATGTACCAGACCTGATGTCTCGTATGCTCTAAGCGCAACGAGTAGATACCAATCTGATCCTGGTGAGAACCATTGGATAGCAGTCAAGAATATCCTTAAGTACTTGAGAAGAACTAAGGATGTATTCTTGGTATTTGGAGGAATAGAAGATGATCTGGTTGTAAAGGGTTACACAGATGCAAGCTTCCAAACCGACAAAGATGACTATAGATCGCGATGCTGGGTTTGTGTTTATGCTAAATGGAGGTCTTTGTTTGTTGGAAGAGTTCCAAGCAAAGCACTCGTTGCTGATTCTACGATCAAGCCGAGTACATAGCAAGATCGGATGCGGCTAAGGAGGCGGTTTGGATCAAGAAGTTCGTTAGTGACTTAGAAGTCGTTCCGAGTATCACTAACCCGATAGAGCTTTATTGTGACAATGATGGTGCTATTGCCCAAGCAAAAGAACCAAGGTCACATCAGCGATCCAAACACATTTTGAGACGTTTCCACCTCATTAGAGAAATGCGTGGAAAGGGAGGACGTCAAGATATGCAAGGTACCAGCGGATGACAACATCTCGGACCCTCTCACCAAGCCTTTACCACAAGCTAAACATGATGGTCATGTTAGGTCCATGGGTATAAGATACATGAATGATTGGGCCTAGTGCAAGTGGGAGACTGTAGGTGTTAGTGCCCTAGGCCTATAGAGATAGACCTTTATGTAATGTCATTGTTCATTTATATAAGAGATTGTTTCTTTGATTATTATATGTGTTTGCATGTTTAGTTATAATAATCGTGTCCCTAGTACTTATGAAGCACTAGTATGAAGTCTAATGGATAATCATGTGATGATTATATGCATGGAGATGCACATTAGATTCATGGGTACTTGTTAGAGAACAATGTACTGGACTTGACCCATTATGAGATTTATGTCATGGTCATATGTCATAAATAAATCTCATATAGTTATATCATTGATATCCTTTGACCTGAGATTATCATCGTCTTCCGCTCGTGAATATCATGTTTGATATAGTTTAACGTTGTCTTTAACCGGATGACAATAAGGGCTATCATTGGCATGGTATGATTCTTGTTGGGAAGAATGATAAGTCAAGATGGAAAATTGTCCCTCGTAAAGAGAGATGTTTGCTAGGCCACTCGTAAGTAAGATTGATGTAGTGCATGGCCATGCCCGAATGAATTAATGTGATTAATATCATTCGATTAATCAATTTACTTGGTAACGAGAAAGCATTGAACAATATGAGTTGACGTGGACCATGACTCATGTTCAATATAACATCGTGTTACAATGGGATTGTGATATGTTCTATGTAGGAAAATCGAACTTGATATTATACTATTTGGGTAGGCATGATGGCTTGCTAGAGTTCGCTCATGTCTTATGAGGATCGATGTGATCGGACTCATTGCCAACATAGTATGGTCCTATGGGGTCACACGCATCGAACAAATTGTCAAAAATGAAGAATATGGAGGTTCTGCACTCAGGGGACGACTCGTCCCCAGGCCTGAACTAACTATTCCCTTGGCCTGGGACGGATGATTCAGAGACAGACTCATGAGGGACGAGTCGTGCCCTTGGGGACGAGTCGTGCCCTGGTTTGAACCAACTATTCCCCTTAAAGGGGACGCCAGAATCAGTGCTTTGTTCCAAGGGGACGGCTCGTGCCCTGGGGGACGAGTCGTCCCGTCGGCGCTGGACTGACGCGAATTTGGCTTTAAATTAGGGTTTTTTCAAAGGGCTTTTATTTGTAACGTATAAATACAACCCCTTTGTTGCCCTAGCAGCCATTCCACCTTTTTGAGTTTAGAGAAACACAAAAGAGATAGATTTCCAATTGTGAATTGAGAATCAAAATCAATCCAATCCATATTTCTTCATCGATTGAAAAGAGTTTCAATCAAAGGATCTAGCAATCCTCCTAGAAGAGTTCTAGGGTTCGTTCCTCGCGTGGATACACATAGAGGATCTTCGCTCGTCAAGATCTTTAGTTCGTGATTCGCCGTTCGTTCATCAAGGATTAACAAGGTCGTTCAATCTGGAGTTGGGTCAAGTTTATCAACGACAAAAGCACTCAAGGTTGGTATTTCTATTTCATCTTTCTTAATTAATCATCTAGAACAGATTCTAGGGCTTTGGGTTTTTCGAGTTATTGCATTATTCCGCTGCGCATGGACCCTCGAAACCCAACAAGTATCACCCGCCCAATCAGCATCAGTAAAAGCATGAAGTGTGAGGGGGGAATCTCTACAAATGAGAAGACCATAGGAGGCTGTCCTAACTAGATATCGTAGCACACGCTTGAGAGCTAACCAGTGATCTTCTGTAGGCTTGTGCATGAATTGAGAGAGTCGATTAATGACAAAGGAAACATCAAGGCGTGTCAAGGACAAGTACTGCAAACTACCCACAAAGAGCTCAAAATTCAGAAGGATCTGCTAAGGGAGTTCCCCAGTGAGCGGAGAGAGGAGGTTGAGGAGCCATGGGTGTGGGAACCGGTTTGGCCTCACTCATGTTGGCACGAGCTAGTAAATCAGTAATATATTTCTGTTGACTAAGTATAATACCTTGGGCATGCGGCAGAACTTCTAATCCAAGAAAATATGACAAGACCCAAGATCCTTAAGTGAAAACCGAGATGAAAACTGTGTGATGAAAGAGGATAATAAGTCATGGTGGGGTCCGGTGATGATAATGTCGTCAACATAGACTAGGAGGTAAATAACACCACGCGGATGATGTAGGTAGAACATAAAGGAGTTTGAAATACCATTTTTGAACCCAAGTTGGATTAGATAAGATCGAAGCTCATTGTACCATGCCCGAGGAGCTTGTTTCAAGCCATAGATAGCTTTACGTAACTTGCAAACATGTGATGGTTTGGCCGGATCAAGAAAACCAGGTGGTTGACTCATAAATACGTCTTCGATGAGAGTTCCTTGAAGAAAAGCATTGTTGATATCAACCTGACGGAGAGGCCAACCTTGAACTGTGGCAAGTGTGAGAATAGTACGAACCGTTGCGGGTTTGACAACCGGACTGAAGGTTTCGGAATAATCAATACCCGGGCGTTGATGAAATCCTTTGGCTACAAGATGTGCTTTATGTCATTCGATGGATCCATCGGGGTTGTATTTGGTTCGAAAAATCCACTTGCAACCCGGGGGTGATAGATAATTATCCAATAATTTAAAGAATATCATATTTTTTTAATTTTTTTATATTAGTGAATGATTTAATCTATTAAAATAGTGACACTTCAAAATGCTAAAAATAATATTGAGAACCGTTAGGGAGTTTTGTAAGGGGGCTACCCTTCCCTACATGATTCTATCACCCCCGATTAGATCATCCATTCCTTTATCAATCAAATGTTCTACAAATCACTTCCATGTTTCATATTGCTTTCTTTCAAAAGGATGATGATGATTTACGAAACTACTAATAGGATGGTTTTCAAAGGAAAAATAACTGTGACGCCAGAGGAAATTTCCTTGCCTTTGTTATTGTTGGGTTTTTAAGGATTTGAAGATTGTAAAGTTTGGAAAAGATTAATCTTCTCCTTTTATACCTTCCTTTTCCTTACCTGAATTGGAAAGATTTGGATAACGGTTGGATTATTTTCAAATCATGGGCCGATTTAAAAGCCCACGCCAGTTCCCAAGGCGAATGTACAATCGACATAATACGTACCATAAAGTGCGGAAATTACGACGTATTGAATACAGCTCATACAACCGCAAAAAGTCAAATGTCGAGAATCGACCTACATCTTACAAGTCGAGCTATTAAACGTCACATCCAATCTGCACCAAATATTTATTATAACTTCCCACTCGACAAGTCGAGCTAAAAAGTTGGGGGCCAAGGCACGAACTCAGGTCGACCTCGATCAGTCAGGCGACCTCATACAAACCAAACGTGCATAAACCACATCGCCATACGTAACAGTTTCCTACTTTCTCGTAGAAGGATACGCCTACAATACCTACATGATTTACCGTGATTCATCAACATCCAATGACAACACTATAAATACCACTCTATAAACAACATAAAAAGGTAACATTATTTTGGCATTTTGAGATATACATCATTTCAATACAGTTTTCATAAGCTCATACACTATATCTCAATATCACGCTGGAGGGTATTAGCCGTATACCATCTCGGCTATTCGTTTGTTAGTGATTTCAGGTTATATTAGCTGGACTACAACCTATTGTAGCAGTAAGGCTGATCCAGAAAATTCCTGCATCATCACCTTATTTTATCTCCATTACGTTGAGGGCCCTTGTATTTTGTTTGTATTCTTCCTGTTATAATGTTTTGAACGCTTGGTATAACATTTATTGTCGACCAAAATGTTTTCATTTTTCATGTATTCAAAGCTAAATTATTTTCTTCTAGAGATTTTTTGAATGCCAATTTTAGACAGTGTCCAAGTTTCACTTGGAGAATCATTTGGGCATCTCATTTGACTCTGATTGATTTATATGGAGTGCGATCATTTGACTTTTATGTGAATGCAATTAATTTAACTTTCAAATAAATGATAAAAATTAAATCTGGTGGGGTTCGAATCTTTAATCTATTTTATAAAAAAGGATATTGAATTCTGTTTGGTTGTTATGATACAAGCAAGCTCTTATATTTACGTGAATGCAATTAATTTGACTTTTATGTGAACGCAATTAATTTAAATTTCAAATAAATGATAAAAATTAAATCTGGTGGGGTTCGAATCTTTAATCTATTTAAGAACGAGGTCAACTTAGGACATTAGTCAGTGCATGAACGAGGTGGAGGCGGCCTAAGTCTTCGATCGGACTGTTTAAGAACGAGGTCGACTTAGGACATTAGTCGAGTACGGTAAGGAACGAGACGAGGCCTAAGTCTTCGGATCGGACCTGTTTAAGAACGAGGTCGACTTAGGACGTAGTCGAGGTACGGTAGAGCACGAGACTGACCTAAGTCTTCAGTCGGACCTGTTTAAGAACGAGGTCGACATGGGACATTAGTCGAGTCTGTTTACTATGTCTAGATCGACTGAGAGTCGGATCTGAGTTGAATAGAGCATAAGAGTAACACGACTTGTAAGATAGATCATTCCATATTATTGAAGAAGTAAATCGGTTACACAGAGGGTTTGCTCCAAAAGTAGTATCTAATTAGGAGCTTCCTTGACAATAATATTTGATAACTTAGCTACAATTTCCTCACTGGTGGTCCCCGAGTTATGTTTGATCTGGAGGCTTAGATCGTCCATGATGGCTCGATCAACCATAAATGTATCTGCTTCGACCATAGTGTCTTGATCAACCCAAATTCAACTTTGCTGCCTTGGCTCTGGGACAACATCGGCTGCTAGCTCGCCTTCGGTAGGTCGAGCTCCTTTCACAAATCTATCCAGCCTTCCACTATTGTAAGTACCCCAATCTGGATCACTCCCTTTCAAACACACGGGAAACACCGCAGACTCATCCACGCAGTCTCAGAGACCTCTCTCACTCAAAACCCTCTCAAAACCCTCTCAAACCCCCAACCAAACTAGGGGAGGAGCCTTTCTGGGATAAAAAGGAACAAAAGGGCCTTTCGGGAATTTTCAGGAAACTGGAAAAGCAATATAGGTCCGTACGGACCTCTTTGTTTCCATAATTACTAAATCCCCTTAAAGTCCACAATATTCCCTCAAATCCCGGGAGAAATGATGGTTTCCATGCAGACTTGGTCCGTACGGACCTCTTTGCATGCAAGATGGTCCGTACGGACCTCTTTGCAAGGGGACATCATCATTTCCGAATATTCACCATCATTGCATATTCCCTCAAATCGAGGAAAACCAAAATCTGGATAACCAAGGAGGTCCGTACGGACCTCTTTGCACCAAATACGAGACTATAAATAGAGGGCTCCCCCTCCTCATTTTTCACACCTCCCTCTTCTCTCTTCCTCCCTAAGCCTTCGGCTCCCCTTCTAAGCCCTTTCGAGGCATTCCCGGCCCCTTCGGATCCTTAGAGGCCTTAGAGCCCCTCGAGGTGCTCAGAAGCCTCTCCGAGCGCTCCGAGACGCTCCCGCGCTGCCCGAGGCACTCTCGAGGTACTCACGAGGCCCCTCGTGGTACTCAGAGGCCTTGCACAGTCTTTCCCCGGTGTCCCGGCTCTTTCCGAGTCAAACCGACGATCCCAAACCACGCCGAAACTCTGCCCGAGTGACTCCTGCCACCACAACACACGCCGAACCTGCGCCGAGTGGTCCCAGGCGATCCCCACGCACGCCGAACCTGCGCCCGACGGCTACAAGCCTCAACTCACGCCGAAACTCGTCCGCGGACAACCGGCATCCCGAAGCAATCCAGGAGCAGCTACTCAGGCCTCAAACACTATTCCCTGCGGAAGACAGGACACGAACCAACATTGGTAAGGCTTCCTTCCTATTCTATTTCAATACATTTCAATATAATGTAGACATCCGATACAGCATGCATTTTTAAAAGCACACACGCACACACACAACTTTTTAAAGGATATTAGGGGTATCCGAAAGACTCGTTTTACGAGGCGACTCGGAGTGAGCTCTAATATTCTAATATTCTCTTCAGGAGTCATCGACCTCCGAACTCAAAATCTCATCACACAAAAACAGGTTTAAAATTTATCTTTAAGCGATGCCCTTTTCAATGTTTTGGGCTTAATAAAAACGGCGTGGCGACTCTACAAAGCAAAACACGGCGAGACACCTCCAACCTCGCAAAACGCTAAGACGGAATAAGCCGGATCTTAGGGCGCGATTGTCTTGCCTCTCGGATCCGGGCGAACATTCCCGAGCAGCGAACGAGCGAGATGCACGGGGCACCATCCGCGCGCGGCGGATCCGGGTAATTTCGGTTGGCGACTCTGTGGGGACATTTTGTTTTAAAAACTTTTAAACAAAACAAAAGATTTTAAAACGATGATGAGGGTCAAACTTTCATTTTACCCCTTCCTTTAAGCATTGTGTGTGTATGCACGTGCTTCGTTTTTATTTTACAAAAAAAAAAATAAAAATACAAAAAAAAAAATGCATCAATATACATCTGTGCATACATTTAAAATTCTTCAAAAATTTCTATTTTACTCGAGAAAAGAATTTTAGAGACCGCACACTACGCGCCTTCTTGCCTCGGTTACACCGCTCTACTCACTGCTTCTTTGCCTCGGTTACACCGCACACTATGCGCCTTCTTTGCCTCGGATACACTTGCACACTACAACCCTTAACCGGAGTGGTCTCGGTTGCGGTCCGTTTGGTCTTCCTAGGCCTCTTGGCGCGCACGGGATCATTCCAAACATCCCATCCTAGCCGGCGTCAGCCACACGTTTGAGTCTTGAGTCACACTCTGTCCCGGACTCGGTTGGTTTTACCCGGTCCGTGTCATACGGCTGGATACATATACCATGCAGGCCATTTTACGAGTCAAGGCTCGGAACTCAAGATCCCTTGCGCAAGCAAGCGATGAAAGGTCATGCTAAAATCTTGACACGATCTTGATTTCGAAGCTACACCCAGAACGATGTTCCGTCCAGGATATACATCCATGCTCGCATGACACCATGTCATCACGCCTTTGATACGTCGGCCATGACAATATGACCCGGCCAACGCCTAACGTCACGGATCCCTTGCGCAAGCAAGCAAGAGAAGGTCATGCCAAACTCTTGACTTGATCTTGACTCGGTGGCGGCTCGGTTCACTATTCACATGGCTAACGCATCAAAACGAACATGACGAGGCTCGGTCCTTAGGTTCGATTTTTCTTTTAGGCCGGTGGAAACCGCTTGCACTATAGGACCCTCGCACAGGGGCATCCACCCCGGGATGTCGAAATACGGGTGCAAAAGCGAGGGGCTTATAGCCGCACGGATGGTCTCCGGTGACCCGGGATCTAGCATAGTTGCGAAAAAGAAGAGCAATCTTTTCCAACCTACCTAGGATTACGAGAAAATCTTGTTTTAAGTAAATTAAAACAACAAAAAAAAAATTAAAAATAAAAGAAACGGAAACCGCATGCCACGTGAGCTTTCCCCTTCTATCCCGTTAGGCCATTCCTGTGTCTAAACCTTGCCCATCACCCCCTCCGGCGAACCGAGAGTGGTTGAGAATCCACTGGAAGCCGCCTTTTCGATATCGAGGTCACAAGGTCCGATAGCCCTTCCGGTTCAACGGCCCGCGCGTCAATACTCCCCATGGCGGGATCCACGAGATAACGGTGAGGAAACGGAACCCCGCCACTAAGGAATCTCCAGAGACAATGGAGGAGGTCTTTGCGAGCCTTGAAGCCATCAAGAAGCGCCAAGAAGAGCAGCAAGCTGGATCGTCGACACCTTGCGCCTTCGAGCAGGTTGCGGTTCCCGGCCCGACGGAACCTTTGTTCTCATAGAGGACGAAGATATACCGGCTCCCCGGTTTCTCAAAGCTATCGGCGGGTCCCGCCTCCGCCAAGCTACGAGATCCCGGCTACGCAAGCGGCTCTCGCTCAGCTCCCCTCGGGCGTCGGTCAAGCGGCTCAGGCATGCCCGCCTCGAGATCGGTCGGTTTCCGGCTCACGCACATCAAGCTCGGTACCAACGGCACACATACGTGCTGCTCCGCGAGATCCCAATGCATCTCGGTATCCCCCGGGATTCAATCCTTTGCCTCTATACGAGCCTCGCAATCACAATCAAAGTCCCCATTCTTACCGGGGACGGGCATCCGGCGGATATCCCAGGCATCTCAAGTTTGCCACTGCAAGTACGCGATTGGGGCTAACGAATCGTTTCCCAGGTTCCCAAACACAACCCTTAGCGGACTGGCAATCACGCCCTCAACTTGACACCCCGGGGTATGGGTTGGTATACGCTCGACTACCTCCCCAAGATTCCCGAATGGCGATCCCATCGGCCCAATCCACCTCCATCTTCGGTGTCCGTCCACGAAAATGGTAACCCGCCTCAAGCAGTGATCCCCACATGGCACAGTGATTGAACAAATGAAAGACATGCAAGGCAAGCTAGCTAGTTCTCGAAAGGACTCCCTCACGCCTACCGATCCGAACAAAGTGGTCCCTCTCCCTCCAAAGTTCGGGATGCGGGAAATGGAAAAGTTTGACGGAGCAGAATGCCCAAAAACCCACATCGACACCTACGTCACGGGTATGAGAGCGAAAGGGGCAACCCCTCAACGGATGGCGAGATCATTTTCGGCATTCCCTCAAATCCACGGCACTAAGGTGGTTCCTCGATGTGAAGGCGAGAAAACCGCTCCACGTGGGATCGGATTAGTGAAATCTTCTGGAGAAGTACCGTGCCAATCTTGAATGGGAAACAAACCGCCATGACACCGCAAGCCACAGAACAAAGGATGACGAACCGGTGGGCGAATTCTACAAAAGATGGGCTGGAAGCTAAGCGAGATAATGGATCCACTTTCCGAAGAAGAAGCGAGATGGACATCTTCCATTCTGCCTCAAACCATCTTTGAGGACTTTGATCGGCCACCATTTCTATCCGGATCTCCAGTGCCATGGTCAACGCCGGGACAAAGTTTGAAAAGACTACGAGTCTTGAAAAGGCAACGGCAACCCCTGCCTCGTCTTACCGCTATCGAACAAACACAGCAACTTGACTCTCACGCTGACGAAGGAAAGGAAGCGGCCAGGAACAGTGCACTACATTCGGAACGGAGCTCGAAGTAAACCGCGATCGGGCGGCCCCGAAGAATAACAACCCCCTCGCTTCCCACGGTTCCGGCATTTTGATAACTGGAAATGCCCTTGGGTCAAGTATTTGAAGCTTTGGTGAAGCGAAATCTTCTCAAACCACTCGAGAATTTCCAACCGAAGACCCTCAGGGCCAACATGGATATGAGCAAACCTTTGCGCCTTCCATAACTACCCCGGCCACACCACCGACAATTGCTTCGTACTCAGCGAGGTGATTCGGGGGCTCATTGAGGAGGGAAAATTGGAACGCCCCGTGGTCCCGATACCATTGGAAATCCATTCCCCGAACGACGGGGTAAACTCAGTAGCCATTGACGAAACCCCAGCGAGAGCGAGACTCCACTGCAATTTCCGAGACCGTCGGCATCTTTGTCTCGCTATGGCTAGGAACGTGAAACAAGAGTCAAAGGTCTCGTGACCGGGAATTCCGACAAGAACGCCCAAGGGCACTTTGTCTCCCTACGATCTTTGCCCCGGCCAGAGGCATACGAATGGTTGGATCGAACGTTCCCCAGGACGAGGCGAGTCAGCGGTAGCACGGGAAGCGGTTTAGCCTTCCAGACGATGACTTGCCAATATGTGAGAATCGGCACAACGAAGCTCTCCTCATCCTCATAAAGATAGAGGTTCTTCCTCCCGAACGTCTTGATTGATAACGGCTCCGCGATCAGCATCATCGCTTTAAGCACCATTGAAACGACTCCACATCGGCCGTTCTCGATAAGGCCTTCACCTCGGGTAATCCAGGAGCCTACGACTCTCTTGCCACGACCAATCGTAGGAATCATCAACTTGAGGATCAATTCGACGTACAACTGGAGTCGGTAGAGTTCCAAGTCGTGGAAATCAAACCCAACCTTCTGCCTTTGTTGGGACGGCCTTGGATACATCGGATGAAGCGGTATCATCTACTCTTCACCAATGCGTGAAATTCATCAATGCCAACGGAGCAATCGAAGTGATCCGCGGAAGCGGTGCAATGGCAAGTGCTTGGCCGGCAAGCTATGACCCGAGAAGAAGGTCCCGACATGGCCGAATACTCTTCCCGAGATGATTCTCCTACCTGTCCCGCTACGAAGTGGATCCTTACATCCACGCTCTAAGCGCGACAGTGGAAATTGAAGAACTCATGGGCCGGGATGACAACTCGATATATGCGGCGTGAAGAATGCTTGAGAGAGGATCAAGAGATGGATGCCCTAATGGAGATTGATCGAGGAGTAGACCCTTACTTCGCCGAAAACCCTCTTGCAAAGCGGCTTATCACCGATCCCCGTGCAAGACAACCCTCTGGCCGACACTCTCGGATCTTACGGGGGACGGCCATCACGGCTTAGTTCAATTGACATTAGGTGTCCGATCACGGACGAACAATGGCGCAACCTCCTCGAGGCTTAATCGGGGAAGGAGATATAGCATGTCCGCTCGAATCGAGACATTGTAAATGTCGTCCAAGCAAAGATCCCGAGATAAAGGCGGATTCTATGAAAGTGATCAACATCGGCAAGAATCCACTCCGAGATCGGCGAATGCTTCGCCCTCCTAGAAGTAGCCCTCGGCGACTTCTATCGGCAAAAACCCCCAGATTTGGTGGCAACACTAATGGAGGGACATCATCGGGGAGCGGCCAAAAACCTCCGCGATACGGTTTGAAATCGAACCGCATGCAAGCTACTTTCCGGGACTCGTACGAGGAAGATTGGCCACACTGAACCCGGCACCGCTCCTTCTAGAGCTACGGCCATAGGAGTAATGAAGCTGGTCCAATCCCTCGTCGCCTATAGTCTAGCTTCGAGTCTTGTTGTACGTGTATTCACATCTTTTGTGTCTTTTGACGGCTTTACGCCGACGATTGTGAATCTTTGATCAACAATGTACGATCTTCACGCTTTCAATAAAAGGTCCAGACCTTCCTAAAAAACCATCTCATTGCATCTTTAACAAATGATGACATTAACTAATCAAAGCAGGTTAAATTCATCTATACAAAAGGCAAACACATTAATTAAATAAATGCATCAAGCAAACATTTAAGCATGTTGTCAAACGAGAGAAAAACCGGGCCCAGTGAGAAGGTTTTAATCACAACGATTTGCAAGATTCTTTGAAGAGCGAAAGAGACGCAAGTCAGACGCCATTTCCGGCACAAGCCGGATCTTCCAATACCTCAAGAACGGGAAGCTGCCTTCATGAACAAGGAAGGTCGACACCCGAAGGGGTCAAAACCAAGAGCATCATGGCCACTAAAACGCCTTGCCTCTCAGCTTCGTCATCCTCGGGGACATGTTATACAAGAAACGCTACCATGGGCCACTCCTACAGCTGCGTCGGCCGGGGAAGAAGCGAGACAAGTTCATGAGCGAAGTCCACAATGGGGCTTGCGGTCCCCACATGAACGCCCGAGCCACGATGCAAATCATTCTCGGGATGGGCTACTCTTTGGATCTCCGTGGAGCGGATTGCATCCACTTTGTCAGAAAGGCTGCGACAAGTGCCAGCGGTTCTCCAACCTCAATCATCTGCCGCCCCACGATCTCTCTTTGCATGACTACACCTTGGCCCTTTGCCACTTGGGAATTGACGTCATCGGGAAAATCGCTCCGCCGAGCGACAACGGTCACGAGTTCATCTTAGTAGCCATCGACTACTTCACCAAATGGGTCGAAGCGAGTCTCTGAGGTACTCACCTCAAGAAGGTCGCACATTTCCTCAAGGAAAACATCATATGCCGATACGGCATCCCAGATGAGGTCATATCGGACAACGGCTCACACTTCGAAGGAGAATTTGACGAGGCTGGCTGGCTGAATTCAAGATCACACGCCACAAATCTTCTCCCTACCGGCCACAAACAAACGGCGCCGTGGAAGCGGCAAACAAAACCCTCGAACGGATCATCAGAAAAATGACCACCCGAGGACGAGATTGGCCCGAGCTGCACCTTGCACTTTGGGGCTACCGCACATCGGTCGAAACGACCACGGGAGAAACCCCATTTGCCACGACATACGGGATGGAAGCGAGTCCTTCCCGTCGAGCTAGAAATTCCCTCACTCCAGAGTCTTCTTTGGAAAATGACATCAACGAAGTCGAATGGCTCAAGCCGACATGACGAATTGGCTCACGCTAGACGAGCGACGACTAAAGGCCATGGAACACGTCCGAGCCTATCAAAGCGAGGATGGCTAGAGCTTTCGACAAGAAAGTCAAATCCGAGACATCGGGGAAGGTGACCTTGTACTCAAAGAAAAGCCTCCCACTCGAACCAACCCCTTTGGGAAAATGGGAACCCACATGGATCGGCCCTTTCGTGGTTGAAAGATCTTCTCGGAGGTGCCATGAAGCTAACGGACCTAGACGGCAATCCCTTCATGAATCCGGTCAGCGGAAGCAAACTTCGCGAGATACTTCGCTGAAGAAGAACAAGCTGTGCATCTCTTGGCACTCCATGTAGTGTCGAACTACGCGAGACTGAGCCCTCTAGTCAGGGAACGTAGGCAACCTTAATTGGTCCGGTCTAAAAATACACAAAAAAGTCAAAAGTTTGAATGTCAATCAAGACCTCCATCAAGCTACGCACTTTTCAAGAACACGCCCCAGCGATCACCTTGACCAAGTCAAGCGACGGCGGCAACATCAAAGGACATCAGGGTCACTCGGCATCAAACGGCGGCTCATGTCCACTTCCGAAGCCGGGGGCTTGTCTTCGCCCTCACGCGCTTCAAAAAAAAAAAAAAAAAAAAGAGCTCGAGCAAGGGCTCACAAAAAAAAAAAAAAAAAAAAAAAGAAGCTCAAACGGAAGGCTGCGAAATTGAGGTCAAGAGCCCGACGCCAACAAGCGGCAAGGAAGCTACGAAAAGACCGTCGAACGACTTGTCGAGGGAGCATTCAACCTCTCGGCCAAATCTGAAAGCCTCGGCAAAGGGGATTGGCCGTCATGGCTCAGGCTTCGATCAGCGGATGCAACGAGAAAAGTCCAAAGATGGACGCCGACAAAGTGCACAACGAAGCAAAGGCAAACAAGAGATCTTGCGTCTCGACAAAGCTTTAAAAAGTAAATCACAAATCACTAACGGTTACAACATTTCTTGATGAGTTCAAGCACGGTCTACTCTCGAGTTCACAACATGCTAAAAGACGACTTAATACATTTAACTAATAATGTGTTTGCAATGCAATGAATGGATACCTAGGAGGTCATTCCGCGCCATCTGCGCTTGTCCCCTCGCCATTCTTTCCTTTCTTCCCTCGTCCCCGGCGAGTCTTCTTTCGCTCCACGTGAACCAACTCTGCGTCTCTCGGTCAGAGATCTGGGGTCCTCCCGTAGAGTCAAATAATCCGGTAGCTCTCGGGGCTTCATTCGCCGTGCTTCGGCTCGGATCTCCTCCTGCGAGTACGTAAAGAGGACCTCTCCTGTCGGTCGGTCAACTCTAGTCTCGTAGTCAAACAAAGCGTCTCCCGTCACATCGAAGGGTCGGACCGGGCTTCGGCACTCCTAAGGCAATAGCTGCTACGGCAGCCGGGTCCCAGAATCGCTGCACGCACTGCTCTCCAAGACCACTTGGGGCTGCTTGACATCTTTGCTCATACCGGGCCGGATGCGAGTCGTCAACACGACACTCTCCCGACGTCTAAGGAGTACCGCGGGAGGGAAAGCGGAATACTTCCATACCCTCGGACAATACAAGAAGGCACTGGAGGCTGCCATACAAAGAGGAACTACCTCCGCGGTAGCAAGGTCATCCCGGCCCAACAAAGGCTCTGCTTCATCCCAAGCTAGCCCGGAAACAAGCGACGGAATATAGAAGGAGGACCAAGACAAACCTGGAACTCGACAACGTAGGACCCTTCTGCAAGATCCTCCTGGTCTCGATCCTCCCGGTGCGGAACCCACCGGCGGATCGATGCGTACCAAGCTGTGCCATCCATCTCTCCCGGGCGGGCGATCCATATCCCGACACCGAGAGGTCGGCGAGCAAATGACCACGGGCTAAACGACGTCGGAGCCTCGGGCGTGGCTGAAGTCTCTCTCGCGGCCACAAGGTGAGCAAAGCGGGGCTTCCCCCTCTCATAAAACGATCCCCGGTCGCCGGACGGTCGATACCATGAAGAGTCTCCCCCGGCACCAACGGGACAATATCCTCTCCGGCTCTGCGGTGCCCTACCACATCTAGCAAGCGCCATCCACAAATGCGAGGGAGGCGACCGGAAAGAGCGTCGCTATCGTACACAAGGCAAATACATCCCAAGAGACGTCACTCTCATCATCAACCATGAACCGCTCCGGCGGCGCAGAAATGTCGATATGACCCGAATCAAGGATCATGCCTGCACTTCTTCCAACGAAGTACGAAGAAAGTCTGCAAGCTTCACGCTCACGGCGGCACCACCAACCAAAGGAAGCGAGATGGCCTCCACCTCCAGGTCCTCCAATCAAAGCCCGAAAATCTTCAAAAGTGGGCACCATTTCATTATAGGAGAAACGGTACACGTGCCTCCTAACATCCCGAGAACCGCGGCGGCCCGCAGCAAATCCCAATCGGGAACCAACTCCTTAAAAGACCAAAGCCGAGCAAAGACGAAACCTTACCTCGAAAGCCCGTCTCGATGCCTCATACGGCGCCGCATCCACGTTTTCAAGCTGCTCTAGGAAGTGTGCTTGCCTCTCTGCGAAAGCCTCGGCAAAATTCTAGGGACATACGAAGAATCCATGGCAAAAATGGAGGTTCCTAGAGAAAATGGGGAAGAAAGCTCGAAAATGGCTGCAAATGGGGAATGGGAGAAAGTCCGGACTTGGAAAACATTTAAGTCCTCTGAAAAGCAAAGGTTGGTCCGTACGGACCTCTTTGCAATGTAGGTACTGTCCGTACGGACCTCTTTGCAATCAGAACCCATTTCCCCGGCAAACGGTACAACAAACCTTTGTCCTCGGCAAAACCTTGCTCCAAATTGGTCAAACAACGGCCAAAGCCATTTCCGGTAAACATACACTACCCACAAACGCACTCTCGGCTCACGTGGCATGTACAAAATAAAAAAAAATAATAGCAACAATTTCTAGGACAATTCAGGGAATCACAAAAATAAATGACATTACATCTTAAAATAAAATCTTTGTTTGCCATGCAAATACATGTGTTTTATTACAGTACAAAATGTACATTTGCTAAACAAAAAAAAAAAAAAAAAGAGAGAGATATGAAAAGAGGAAAGCAAATGAATACTAATCGAGCCCTCGTCATCATCCTCCTCGCCAAGATCCTCGAAGAAAAGTCGGGCATCCCGGTGAACTCGCCGTCACATCCTCATCGTCGGAATCACCGAGCACCCGCTGAGGCTCCCACGAGAAGTAATGCTGAAGGATCAAATCCGGCGAAAGGGTCGAAGAAAGAAGGCTCACGAGAATCCCTCACCACTGAGCGCCATGCGGAGGCATGAGCGATAAAGAGCTGCTCCCTCGAAGGCCTGCGGCTCCGAAGACGTCCGGCATCCATGCTATGCCGCCCTCTCGAAGGTCCCTCTGCTGCGGCCCTGGCTCGGCTCCGGTGGAGGAACATCCAGAATGCCTCGAAGGCATCGGCTCATACGGCGGCATACGACGCGAAGGCCGTGAAGACATCTTCGACGCCATCTTCTTAGCGAAAGGATCTCGTCGCCACATAACGGCGAGTCGGCGCATCGTAGGCTCTCCCGGGACTGCACAAGCAAACGACGAAACGCTCATCAAATGCAGTTATACTCAACAACAAAAAGAAAAAAAAAAATGCAGAAAAGATGCCAAAACGGAAAAGAGTCAGTACACTCACCGATCTATCAGGATCCACCCGTGCGCGGCGGGAGCACGCTCGGGAGCAGTACGAGACACCCTCCTCTCCGCGATCCGTCCCCGCGGACATAAGTGAAATCCGGCCCCGGCATCGGAACCTCAGGGGAGCACGTGGACCGGCCTCTCTCTCCCTCGCCGCTACTGCGGCGTCCTCGGCTTCCTCCTAACAAAGGTCTCGTACTCCTCACCCAAACAAAATAAACTCCTCGGCACCCACACCGAGGTACCTCTCAAAATCCAGCACATCCATATCCTGAGTCAAACATCCCAAACGGAGGATCCCTCGGAGCCACGGGAAGCACACCGGGCCATGCCGCCCGAGGAAGACTCGCTCCCCGGATACATGGCGTCGCAAGTCGAGCCCCGCGGCATCTTCCGCTGCGCCGTCACCTCGGGAGCTCCCTCAAACTCATCACCCTCATACTGCAGGAGCCCATGGGAACAAGACGAAACCCTCACGGCTATCTCGCTCCAAACGCTCCTGCACCTCCCCGTAGGCAATGGTGAGCTTACCCCTGCTGGTCCTCCTCCTCCTGGCCGTACGAGCCCAGCCGAGCATAGCAGGATACGCAGCAACAGCCCCAGGATCCCTATCCCACGGGAAGCAGCGAAAGACCTCATAAAACCACACTGCGACAAAAGCGAGAGAAGAGCTCGGCAAAAAAAAAAAAAAAAACAAAAGAAAATGGAGAAACGACAAGTTGCTAAATCAAAAACAGCAATAAACTCATACCTCCAGAGCAAAATCAAAGCAGGCCAACGAATTGGCCACCCCCCGGCTAAACCGGTCCAGAGAAAAGTAGAGCTCGGCCAAGCACGCCTCGCCCCAAGCAATGTCGCGAGACCCTATCCGAATCGGTCAAGCTCTCCAGCGAGCAAAGGGAGGCTGCGGTCGCGTGGTTCGAGAACAAAGTCTCGGACGGTGCATACCACAAGAAGGAGCGCGCCAAGCTGCTCCGCTGTCACTGGCCGGTACCGGATGTAGGCCCAATGCGGCCGTGATCCTCATCTCTACGTCGGCTGTACGGCATCCCCAGGCCTGCGAGGACGAGGCTCAAAGCCCGGCGGCTCGGTCGGCCACATCATCCGAGATCATGTCTCTCCACCTCACGGGCTCCCCTTTGAAGGAGAGCCGGTAATAGCGGCAAAATCGGTGGGCGTCACTTTGTCACCTCGCCCGGCTCGGGTGGAAGGTGTGGGTGGTATCCCGCAATACTCGAAAGGCCCGGGAAGACACTCTTGTTCTTCCTCGTGTCGGGCACTCCGGCCCGGGTTCTCAGCGAACACACCTAGGCCGAAGCATAAACCAACCTCAGGGGACTCGGCCTACCGCCCACGGAAATATCGGGCATCATTGCCATAGCTCCAACTGACCTCGAGTGACCCCGAGTCTTCATCCTCTTGGCCTTCCCGGCCGTAAGCCCGGCATCACTGCGGGTAAACACAGCAAAGGTACTTCAATCACAGTACTTAATATAAAGGCACGTATAACCCGTCACAAAACACGGCACATATTGCACCTAATTTTCACATACATTATACATTTAATTTTTCATGTAACCCGTCACAAAACACGGCACACAATGCACATAATTTTCACATACAATTTTTCATGTAACCGTCACAAAACACGGCACACAATGCACATAATTTTCACATATATCATGCATATAATTTTCCCCATGCAGTCCGTCACAAAACACGGCAAACCTTTGTACACATTTTCTCAAAAGAAGAAAAAGGGGGGGGATTAAACCCTACACGACACATTTTCAAAAGAAAATCCGTCCCAACACGGCACATATCGCACATATTTTCCCCACAAAGTCCGTCACCCAAAAACACGGCACACACTATATAGCACATTCTCAAAAGAAAATCCGTCCCAACACGGCACACACTTTCACATATAACCCGTCACAAAACACGGCACATGTCACATTTTTTCACAAAAATTATCACTACACGATAATTTTTCTCATAATGTACATACATAAATAGCATACGGTACAAAACACCAAAGCATGCAATTCACTAGATAGGCACTTTATTTTCACAAATAAGAGCTAATCTACACATTTCTGCACAAAATACACATACCCACAATTTTCACATGTCCATTTTCAACAATTCATCAAGAATTTCACAAAAAAGGCATAAAATAAAAAAAAAAATTCAAAAATGCGAAAAACTAAAACCTAGTTCTAGCATTCAAAAATTCGAGCAGGGAATCAAAACGGAACAGATTTCTTACCTCCCCAACGTTCATGGAGCGACGATTATGCACCTCCGGATTCGGATACAAAACATCCGGGTTCTTCGAAGACGGAACGAACGAGGTCCAATTCCTTTGAAGCTCCATTCGCTGCTCAACCACTTCCTGACTGCGTTGTCTACGGCTCCTTCGAGATCCCTCCGCCATTGCGAGCAAATCAAAGGAAAAATGGAAGATTTTGGTGCAAAAATGGAGGTTTTCTCCTTCTCTCTCTCGGCTGTTTCGTAAACTGAAGAAGAAGAAGTGAAGGAGCCTCGGTTTTAACGCCTGGTCAAAATCTGGGAACTGTAAAAATCAACATGGTCCGTACGGACCTCTTTGCAACCCAGGTTGGTCCGTACGGACCTCTTTGCAAGGGGTGCCCAAATGACTTTTCTGCCCTTACAAACTTTGCCCCTGGCTGTCCTAAGGCCTTTTCAGCAAATCCAAGTGCAGAATGGTCCCTAACCCTTCAATTCAATCCCCGGCCGTCAAACGTAAGACCGGACCTCGCCCACTTCAAACGGCAATTCAATCCTCGGCAGTCAGATGTAAGCCCGAACTTCGCCCACTCCAACGGCAATTCAACCACTGCCCGCTCAACGGCAATTCAAGAAGGAGCCAACACCTCCCAGCACGAATATCAAGGCACAAGACGCCCCCAAACGCTCAACGACAACTCGGCAGCTGAAGGTCCGAAGTCATCTTTCCCCACGAGAAAAGGGCCCTACAAGGTCATGCATCCCCGGCAATTCAAGCACCGGCGGTCGGATGTAAGCCCGAACTTCGCCCGCCTCAACGGCAACGCAAGCACCGGCCATCAAAGTAAGCCCGAGCTCCTCCAGAAGTCGAAGGGAAGTCATGCAAGACCGCATACCCCGGCGTCGACCATCATTCTCGCCCACTCAACGGCAAAACAAGCACGCGAAGGACTGACACCTCCGAGTACAAGTCCCAAGGCACGAAGCGCCTCCCAAAACGCCAAATGATGAAGCAATCATCGGCCATCATCTCCTTCACTTCAATGACCGCACAAGCAGGCAAAATCGTAAGTCCGGACCTTCTACATCGACATGCAAAAACCTGAATGGCACTAACCGCGCCGATGACGATTCAAGTCCTCACAACTATCTCCTCTCAGGCCCGAGGCCTTAAACCACCCGATTAGGAAAATCGTAAAACTCATCCCGGGACGCCACCACGTCCTTCACACCGACCTATCGGTCACCCCTGACGCCACCCGCGCGTCCTTATCACCGACCTATACGGTCACCGGGACGCCACCACGTCCTTATCACCGAGCCTATGCAGTCACCCAGGACGCCACCACGTCCTTATCACCGACCTATACAGTCACCGGGCCTTGACGCCACCACGTCCTTATCACCGACCTGCGCGGTCACCCCGACGCCGCGTCACTTTATCACCGACCTATACGGTCACCTGTGACGCCACCACGTCCTTATCACCCGACCTATACGGTCACCCGGACGCCACCACGTCCTTATCACCGACATCTGCGGTCACCGGGCGCCGCACGTCCTTATCACCGACTGCGGTCACCCGGATGCGCACCACATCCTTATCATGCGGTCACCCGGGAGCCGCGCGTCATCACCGACTACGCGGCCACCACGCGCGTCCTTATCACCCGACTATACGGTCACCGGGACGCCACCACGTCCTTATCACCGACCTATACGGTCGCCGGACGCCGCGCGTCCTTATCACCGACATCACGGTGCCGGACGCCACGTCCTTATCACCGACCTATGCGGTCACCCCGGACGCCACCACGTCCTTATCACCGACCTATACGGTCACCCAGGACGCCACCACGTCCTTATCACCGACCTATGCGGTCACCCCGGACGCCACCACGTCCTTATCACCGACCTATACGGTCACCCAGGACGCCGCCACGTCCTTATCACCAACCTATACGGTCACCCAGGACGCCTCCACGTCCTTATCACCACTGACCTCGGCGGTCACACAACACTCCAGGGCACCACCACGCCCGCATTCACAAAACACTCACCCCACACCCGAACTACGACCAGGCTTGATTCCCGCCAGGGATACGTAGGAATCCTATCGCGGGTCCGGCTATTGACCTAAGCGGTCACCCCAAAAGGACGCCGCCACGTCACTCGCGACCCTCACGGTCACTTCCTCTCCCAGCACGCGATCCAGATTAGGACCCTTATCTTATCGGCGACCCCACTTCCTTCATAAGTGACGTCGTCGAGGGCTTAAGTACCCCAATCCTGGATCACTCCCTTTCAAACACCACGGGAAACACCGCGAGACTCATCCACGCAGTCTCGAGACCTCTCTCACTCAAAACCCTCTCAAAACCCTCTCAAACCCCCAACCAAACTAGGGAGGAGCCCTTTGCAGGATAAAAAGGAACAAAAGGGCCTTTCGGGAATTTTCGGGAAGCTGGAAAAGCAATATAGGTCCGTACGGACCTCTTTGTTTCCATAATTACTAAATCCCTTAAAGTCCACAATATTCCCTCAAATCCGGGAGAAATGATGGTTTCCATGCGGACTTGGTCCGTACGGACCTCTTTGCATGCAAGATGGTCCGTACGGACCTCTTTGCAAGGGACATCATCATTTCAGAATATTCACCATCATTGCATATTCCCTCAAATCGAGGAAAACCAAAATCTGGATAACCAAGGAGGTCCGTACGGACCTCTTTGCACCAAATACGAGACTATAAATAGAGGGCTCCCCCTCCTCATTTTTCACACCTCCCTCTTCTCTCTTCCTCCCTAAGCCTTCCTGCTCCCCTTCTAAGCCCTTTCGAGGCATTCCCGGCCCCTTCGGATCCTTCCGAGGCCTTCCGAGCCCTCGAGGTGCTCAGAAGCCTCTCCGAGCGCTCCCGAGACGCTCCGCGCTGCCCGAGGCACTCTCGAGGTACTCTGAGGCCCTCGTGGTACTCAGAGGCCTTGCACAGTCTTTCCCGTGTCCGACTCTTTCGAGTCAAACCGACGATCCCAAACCACGCCGAAACTCTGCCCGAGTGACTCACTGCCACCACAACGCACGCCGAACCTGCGCCCGAGTGGTCCCGACGATCCCCACGCACGCCCGAACCTGCTGCCCGAACGCGGCCTACAACCTCGACTCACGCCGAAACTGCGTCCGCGGACAACCGGCATCCCCGAAGCAATCCGGAACGCTACTCAGGCCTCAAACACTATTCCCCTGCGGAAGACAGACACGAACCAACATTGGTAAGGCTTCCTTCCTATTCTATTTCAATACATTTCAATATAATGTAGACATCCGATCTGACATGCATTTTTAAAAGCACACACACACACACAACTTTTTAAAGGATATTAGGGGTATCCGAAAGACTCGTTTTACGAGGCTACTCGGGTGAGCTCTAATATTCTAATATTCTCTTCCCGAGGAGTCATCTGACCTCCGAACTCAAAATCTCATCACACAAAAACAGTTTAAAATTTATCTTTAAACTGATGCCCTTTTTCAATGTTTTGGGCTTAATAAAAACGGCGTGGCGACTCTACAAAGCAAAACACAGCGAGACACCTCCAACCTCGCAAAACGCTAAGACGGAATAAGCCAGATGCCGGGGCGTGATTGTGCTGCCTCTCGGATCCGGGCGAACATTCCCGAACAGCGAACGAACGCGAGATGCACGGGGGCACCATCCGCGCGCGAGCCGGATCCCGGGTAATTTCAACTATCAACCCACTTCTGGATGATCCGCTTCAGACTCATGGATTCCTCAGTAGTGTGCCCAGTATCCTTATGGAACTCACATTACCTACTGTTGTCCCTATTGAATTTATTTTGGGCGTTCATCGGAGCAGGTGGCCCCAGGTCGACTGTGTTCATTATTTCAGTCCGACTTACAGTTAGGGGGGTGAAACTCTCAGGGACTCTTTCATTCACCCTCGTTCTGTTCTTTCCTTTGTTGTTGTTGTCATTGTGCTTGGCTTGACCCTATTTAACCGACTCACCAGCCTCAGAATGCTTCGAGCTTTTGTCTTTCTTCCTTTCTTTCCTCTCTTTAGCCACGACCACATCATAGGCCCTTTCAAACAATTCTTGCCTCGTGGTCGCTCTCCTAACCTGGAGCTCGTAGTCCAAATCAGGGGAGGATACCCCATTTCGAAAGCAATTTATAACTTCCCTGTCTGTTAGGTCCTCCTCTATTTGGTCGACCATCTCCTTGAACCTTGTGTAATAATTCATTGAGCTTTCAGTTTTACCTTGAGTCAGGTTGTTCAAGTCGATGATCGTCTTTTTTTGGGCCCCAGCTATAGAGAATCGATCTAAAAATTTCTTCCTCATGTACTCCCATGAGGTGATGCAACTAGCAGTCAAACCACAGAACCAGGTCAGTGCTGCACCTATGAAGGTGCTGGTTAACGCCTTATACAACACGTCATCTCTGGAAGAGACCAGACACATCGTGGCCTCGAAATACTGCATGTGGTACAAGGCATTGGTCGTGCCTGAATATTTGTCCAACGCGGGCAACTTAAAACCTGATAGAGGACGCTCGTCAAGCAAATCTTGGGCCAAGGATTAAAGAGTATTGTAGTTTTGTTCGACCTTCCCACAATTCTTTTTTTTATCATCCTCCATAATATCTAACCTCCTTTTCAGATCAAGGAGCTCTCTAGCATCCAAGTCGCTCCTTTGATGAGAGACAGAGTTGGATCTTTGCCTCTCATCTTGGCGAGGATCCCTTCTAGAGTAGGCCCTCTGTCTTTCGTTTCTTGGGGGAGTTACCTCTCTCCCTCTCCTTTCTCTATGAGACTGTGATCTTTTCATCCGGGCTGGCGACCTACGCCTATTTCTTTCGGCCTCCTACTGTCACCTCAAGGCTGACTCGGCCTCTTGCTCCCTCTGTTGATTTAGCCTATCTCTTAGATCACCACCTCTTTCTGAGGGAATGATCGAGCCAACGGAAATGTGAGATCGAACAGGCAATTCAATTCTCATTTGCTCACCATTCTGCCTGGTACCTCCGTTAGTCCGCCTAAGAGAAGTTTGAGAGGGGTTGCTCTCTGTGATCTTCTGTCGTCTCTGTTGGGAGATTCAGGCATGTCGAACAACTCCTTATGCACCTCTAATAAACTTTGCAGCAATTTGGCTTGCTCTAATAGGAAATCCTTCCTAGTAGGATGATTAGTTGAGGGACCTGCGTTGTCGCCTACAACCGTTTGACTCGTTTGGACTCGCTTTTGTTGCTGATTGCCAGTTTGATCAGGCATAGGCCTCTTTTGCCTCCTCTGATCTTGTAGACCCGTACCATCTGCCACACTATTGGATTGTGTGGGCCTTCTAGCCAGATGGCCACCGGGTGGTGGAGGAGGAGGAGGCAAGTCAGTATTTCGGTTTCTAGCACCTATCTCAGTGTTTCTTCCTGTGTTCCCAGGATTTGGATTATCAGAGGCATCAGAAACATGGCCGTCAGATGCCATTATTGTTGTGTGAGTAAAGTTTCAAGGTCAATTATGGTTCTTTCCCGGCAATGGAACCAAACTGATGCTGGAAGGAACATGTTGATCAGCCTACGTCCAATAATTAGGTTGATCTTCTGACTTCGTTTGACCTAAAACCAGTGAACACACGACTAGCCGGGATGGTCTCCGGCTAAGACCCTCCGGCGTGAGAGTAAGTATCACGTGTTTAGCTTATAAACTGTATTGAGATCAATTGAACAACAAATAAGACATTACCTGTAAACGATGGATGTTATGAGATATTTATAGCCTTTGTTAAGAAATAGAGTTATAGTAGGATTGTATCGAATCCCTAGGATCACGTCGAATCCCGTAAATCATGGAGATAATATCGGCATAACACATTTCGAGATTGCATGAGTCTGTTATGGAAAGAGTTGTAGGTCGACGTACGTCTCTGTAGGTCGAGGTCGCCTAAGTAGATCAAGGTTGACCTGACTTTGTATTATAGCCACATAGATATAAGTTAATGATCGTATGTCGGATGAAGCTAGGTCGGGACCAATGATGGTCTGACAATGAGCTATGTCGACTGATCTCTGATGGGCCGTGGACCTCGTATTAGCTGGGCTGACCCATTCAAGTGTGTTGTGGTAATAGCGTATGAATAATTGGGCTTCGCAGGTTGGGCTTAGCTCGTCACTTTTATTCCGTTCAACAACCTTTAAGGGCAATATTTGTTTCATATTTCATGGCTAATCATAAACAAACCCTCCACACAAGCCCTAAACAGGTAACTAGAAAAACACACAGTACAAAGCCTATGATTTGGATTTGCAGTCAATCGGAGACAAGAGGTAGAACCTAGGATTTTGTGGGATGGGAAATCAATTGCTAATGCTTTCCTCGTTGGAGATAGCCGAGAGAGATGACCGGAGGCGATTCACCGCTAGCTGGAGATCGAAAGGGACGGTGAGTCACAGACCCGGGAGAGAAGAAACGGAGGCTACGGTTTAGGCTTGGAGTTGGACAAAAAAAGGGAGGAAAGTCGCCAGAGGAGGAATAGGAGATGGGTCGCCAGATATAGGGTGGGCATGATCGTTGGTGGGGGAGGGGAAGGTTGGACGGAAGGGGTGGCAGAGAGAGAAAGTGAGAGGAGAGAGAGAGAGAGAGAGAGAGAGAGAAAGAGAGAAAGAGAGTGAGAGTGAGAGTGAGAGTGAGAGGAGGGAGGGATTTTTATATTTGGGTAATGTGTAGTTTGGGTAGTTTGGGTATCGAAGGATTATGTGGAATTTTGATTATAATATCGGACTAGTTGGTTAAATTTTAAAATTCTTGTATTAATTGATCTTTTCACTTGGGGTGAAGGACCCAACTGTAATTTTTCCAATTTTTTACAGGGATTAATTTGATTAATATTATCTAAGAATAAAGGAGATTATTAAAAAAAAAAAAACATTAAGGAATAAATTTCTTATCTTAATAGAGTTAAACAAATAGTATTGAAATTGATTTTTTTTTTAAAAAAGACAAGAATGATTGAACCCGAACCCATGACCAAAGAATGACAGTTTTGACCTTCACCTCGAATATTAAGGGCAATACATGTAAACTTATCGGGGTATAAAAATGAACTCCTAATTTCTCGTATTGAAATGAATATCGAATGACATTTAAACAAGAGCTATTTGACTAATGTTCATTTGACTGATGTTCATTTGGCTAATTTTCATTTAGCCAATGTTCAGAGGCAAAACATTGGATATGCTAAAGCTCCATCATCCATGAGGATGACGTTAGAAGAACAAGGGGGTGGGTTTGGTAATTAATGCAAGTAAAAGGACTAGTTTTTATAATGTTAAAATGAAAAAACGGTTTTAGGCGACGAACTGATTTTTACCGGCAAGGCGGCATCCTTTTGTTGCAAATATACACACACAACACATGTGAGTGTGAGTGAGAAAAAGTTTTATTTACCGAATTAGCCCCTACCCCCTTCTCTCTTCTATTTAAGCCTTCCTTCTTCTCCTTTTCTTCAACACACTTTCTCTCTCTCCTCCCCTTCCCCTCTCTCTCTCTCTCTCCCCCTCCCTATCTCTCTCATACACACCCACCCACTGACTGCGCACACATTTCGTACCTATTGCCATATGCGATTGTTGAAGGAGTAATTCGTTTCGTGTTCTTAAGGATTGTGTAAATTGATTGAACAAACCATGGCGGTTACTAATACCCTGCATACCGTCTTTGGGATTTTCGGTGGGTTTTCTGTGCTTTCTGTAATTTGATTTCCTGGATATAATTGAAGAATTTCATTATGGGGTTATGATGTTTAATTGTTTTGTTTTTGTTGCGCTTTTGAAACAGGGGACATTACTGGTTTGTTCCTCTTCTTGGCTCCCATGTAAGCTTCTACACAATTTTCTCTCTCTCTCTCTCTCACACACACACACACACACACTCACTCTGGTTTGTTCGTAGTATATTATTGTAAATCACATTTCTACTTTGTTTCGTAATTAATTTTAATTTCTTGCTCATTGTAGTTTTTTCTTGGTTCTTGTTTAGAAACGCCATTGTTGAACTGCTCCGCTCGTGTGTGTGTGTGTGTGCGCGATTGTCTACAGATGTTAGTATTACAAGAAATCAAAGCTAACTGCGGATACCCAATTGATAAAAAATTCATTTGATGATGCACTGAATTAAAATTAATGGTTGTTGATTGTTGAATATTGGTAGGATCACATTCAGGAGAATTGTTATGAACAAGTCCACCGAACAGTTCTCCGGCATTCCATATGTCATGACCTTGCTCAACTGCCTCCTTTCTGCTTGGTACTTGCTTTTAATCCCAAATAAAATCACAATTATCTTATAATCAAAGTTTAAATATTCACAGTTTTAACAAAATTTGGTTTAGGTATGGCCTGCCCTTTATCTCCAAAAACAACACACTAGTATCAGTAATCAATGGGACTGGAGCAGGAATTGAGGCAATTTATGTATTGATCTTCATCATATATGCCCCCAGAAGGGAAAAGGGCAAGATTCTTGGCCTCCTCACATTTGTCCTCACCGTCTTCGCTGCTGTCGCCTTTGTTTCCATCTTTGCCCTCCACGGCAGGACTAGGAGGCTTTTCTGTGGTTTTGCTGCCGCAATTTTCTCCATCATCATGTACGGCTCCCCTCTATCCGTCATGGTAAAGAATTATCATTATTTGTATACCCTTTATTGATTACAATTGCGGGTAGTTTCTAATTCCGTGACATGTTGATGTGAAATTTGCAGAGATTAGTGATCAAAACAAAGAGTGTGGAATACATGCCATTCTTCTTATCCTTGTTTGTGTTCCTCTGTGGTACTTCCTGGTTTGTGTTTGGTTTACTTGGAAAAGACCCTTTTGTCTATGTAAGTTCTCTTGCTACCCTTCGTCCCATTTATATTGACCACGTTCGTCAACGCAAGTGCAATTTAATGTTTGGTCAAAGTTAACTTGTGTATATACCAATTTGGCCAATATAAATGAGATTGAGGGAGTAATATATATGTATATAAATCCCATTTGAACGTGTTAACAAGAAACTGTTGTCATGCAGGTTAACAATGGATTTGGGAGCTTGCTAGGGGCATTGCAGCTGATTCTTTACGCTATCTACTGTGGAAACAAGGGTAAAAGTGGAACTGATGAAAAGCCAACTGCAACTGATGATGCCTCAGCGGCAATGGAGATGGGCTTGAAAGGCAGCAATGGGAAGCAACACCAGAAACAAGTTGACACTGAATCAGCTAAAAATGGACACGTTTAAGCAAACGTCGTCATAGTATCTTATCCGTGCTCTTTTGTGTTGTTGTTGATCTTTTGTTTGTGTAGTTTGCTATCCAGAATGAATTTCGGATTCTTACTAATGTTGTTGGTTGCTGACACTTGATTTTGTCATTTCTGGACTCATTCAGTGACAATGCCACTTTAATCTAATGTTTATATGCAAATAAAAGTCTAGTCTTGTTGATCGACATACTTTCATGCTGATGTCATAAAAATATGATCCGAAAGGAATAGTTTTCTTTGAATATACGGGTTTTTGTGTTATAACCGTTGGAATTTTTGTTTTGATAAAGTGGTGTTTGATCGACTTTTGACCAAAATTCCATTATGTTCCATTTTATATAAATGGAATTAATTACATATTTGTAATCTACATTTTTTTGAAGTAGATTAATTTGATATATTTATTTTCTCAAAACTAATTTTGGGTGAATGAGAAATTAATATTGAAAATATGCAACTTGATATTGTAATTTGAAGAGTAAAATTGATATGGAAAAGACATTTTTTGTTTCAAGAGACACCAAATATGTGAAAGATGTGTTAGGCCAAAAGATTTAATATGTTTGGAAACATATTTTCACTTTTTAGTCCTAAAAATTTGATCCATTAGTTATCCTTTATAGTTTGGTTGGAAAGATCATGAAAATACATGTCTATTTGTAAGATTTGACGAAAATACATAGCTTTTTGTTAGAAAACTAACATAAACTGTCATTTTCAATCGGAAAGTCAACAGAACCGCTACTTTTCATCAGAAAGTTAATAGAAAATGTCACTTTATGTCAGAAAGTTAACAGAAATGCGATTTTCCATTAAATATTTAACTGATCAGATTGTGTTGACAGATTTTCTTTTGAAAATCTAATGGATGTGTCATTTGATTGGATGTAATAGATTCATTGTATCTATACTTACGTCCTTTGGCATAAAATAAATCATAACTCTTCAACTAAAATAAATAGACCCTCGTTGTTTGTTATTTATAATCTATTCAAATCCATTCACAATCTATAAACATAATTCAATAGAATTATATGCATTATTCATAGAATTCAATGGAATTTTCAAAACATCTATTAGAAAATAGATCATCTTGTTGCATAAAGTCTTCTTCAAACTCTGGAAGTTTCAAATACAGTTTAGTTCGCCGAAATCTTTGATTTAAAGTGATTCTATCAAAGATTATAAAGTCGTTTTATCTTGAAAGAAGATTGCCATAGAATCGTTAGCACTAGTGCGGGGCAATATCTTCTTACGAAAATTGTGTTCAACACAAGACTCGACTTCCTTTATCTTCTCGATTTTATTTATTTGTATTTCTAGTTTATGCAAATTTCCTACCCCGTTAATTAATTTATTTGGTTCATTAATATATTTGTCATTTCGTTAAATTCAAGAAATCCATTATTCATTGTTACATGAAATTTTTTCCTAACAATCGAAAGAAGATATTAACGTTTTCTTGATTTTATGACAAATATGAGCCATCGGAAATGGTAATCCAAAGATGGACAACCGAAGTCCATTATCGTTAGAAGATTAACGAGAATGAATGTCGTTTTACAAGAAATGACAACTAGAAGAGCATTGGAAATTAACTGAAGAATGATGACAAGAAGGGCAACGATGATCACACAAGTGATTTAAAAACATTGTTGACGACATGAAACAAACTTTTAATTAAAGGTATACTTTTGATTAAAATATATTATTTGATGGATCCGTCGCATAAATGTTAATATAAGACGACCAATAAATTATTGAAATTTGTAAATTGTCTTATAAATACCTTAATTGTGGGAGTACACCTCAATTGAAGGGTTACAGGATAAAGCAAAAGTAATTAAGCCATACGAGTGATGAGATGTT
>JAFEMH010002861.1:162500-222500 GCA_022495995.1 Adenophora triphylla var. japonica
TAAACTGTAAAGAGACGGACTTTCAAATCTTAAAAGCCAGATTCTTTTCAAAAAGAATCTCGAAAGGTAGACTCTCGAGATATAGAATCTGAAGAGATAGATTCTTAAAATGATAGACTCGTAAATAAGACTATTAAATGGTAAAGTTTGAAGAGTTAGATAAATTTTCAAAAGATAAACTCTCGAATAAGTTGATTCTTGAGAAGTAAAAGTCTGAATAAAGGTATATTCTTGAGAGGTAGTCTCTGTAAAGGTAGATTCTTGAGAGCTAGACTCTAGAGAGGTAGACCCGGAAAGTCAAACCACTTAGAGATGCTGACCACGTACTCGGGAAGTTGGCCCATTCACAAATACTGACCACTCGAAGAAATTGACGGCTAAGAGAATTTGATCACTCGAATAGACTGACCATTCTAGAGAGATGAAAAGTCTAAATAGTAATTGTAATTAATCACTAAGAAGGAATAATCAAAGTACTTGGTTACTTAAAGATATATTCGTGATTATGGATTACAATACATGGGATATCCAATAGTAAATGGATGAATATACTGATTAGATATCAGACACAAATGAATCCATAAATCGAAAATGTGTTCACAATAGATGGAGAAGCGGTGTTATTGAAATCTTTCAAGACAACATGCATAGCTCAATTTAGCAAGAAATCTGAGTTGACAGCTTTAGACTAAGATGAAGAAAAAACTTAGTGTTCAAATAAACTCTTGGAATATATTCCTTGTTGGAATTAGTTTGTGCCTATATGTCCTAATGCATCGTCAATGAGAAATAGGAAAAGGCATAAAACACTATAATAAGTTTAGACATAATGGTTATAGACATAATACCATAAGACAAATGATCTCAAATGAGAATATCACAATCGCGTATGTGAAGTCAAAAGCGGATCCGTCTACCTATGTGTATGAATATGAGATCAATTGATTGTTAAGGGGGATGGGTTTAAAAATCCACAACAAAAGAACCCATAGTGGACACTCAACCTTGAGAACGTGAGATCCCAAAACCTTGGTTCAATGAGACAACTAAGTTATGATGTTCAGTCAAAACACTTGGAACCTGTTACACTCTCATTGCTAGAACATTCAAGTGTATGTACCTGCAATAAGTGGTGAGGTTAAGTTGTGAAACTTTTAATGATTCCTATACCTACGTGGTGTAGTAGCATGATACTTTTTATATGAGATCACCTATATAAGTGAGAAGTAATAAAACCGCTTCTACATTGAACACTTATGAAATCAAGCACGTTTCAGGGCCGAAATGGACAAAAACATGAGAACAAAATGTGTTAGAGATATTATTTTGTAAGTACTATTGTCTTGGTATACACTATATGGTCACCAGGTCAAAGCGTCGCGCTATTAAGCGACTAGTATATCCGATAGCATCTTACTAAGGAATGTTCAAGGCTATAAGCTACCTATCCTGATGCAATAATGGTTCGCCGAAACTCCAGATGAGTCTTCATTCATGCATGCATTAATTTGTCATTCATGTGTGGATTATTGGAATTTTTGTTTTGATAAAGTGGTATTTGACCGACTTTTGACCAAAATTCCATTATTTTTCATTTTATGTAAATGAAAATTAATTGTATATTTGTAATCTACATTTGAAGTAGATTAATTTGATATATTTTCTTAAAACCAATTTTGGGTGAATGAGAAATTAATATTGAAAATATACAACTTGATATTGTAATTTGAAGAGTAAAATTGATATGGAAAGGACATTTTTGGTTTCAAGAGAGCCAAATATGTGAAAGATGCGTTAGGCCAAAAGATATAATATGTTTGGAAATCTATTTTCACTTTTGAGTCCTAAAATTTGATTCATTACTCATCCGTTATAGTTTTATTAGAAAGATAATGATAATACATGTCTATTTGTAAGATTTGACCAAAAGACATAGCTTTTCGTTAGAAAACTAACTTAAACTGTCATTTTTCATCAGAAAGTTAACGGAACTGCTACATTTCGTCAGAAAGTTAACAAAAAATGTCACTTTCTGTCAGAAAGTTAACGGAAACGCGATTTTCCATTAAATATTTAACGAATCAGATTGTGTTGACATATTTTCACTTGTAAATCTAATAGATGTGTTATTTGTTTGGATGGAATATATTCATTGTATCTATATTTATGTCCTTTGGAATAAAAGAAATAATAACTCTTCAATTATTATAAATACTAAATAAACCTTCCTTGTTTGTCATTTATAATTCATTCAAATCAATTCAGAATTTAGAAACATAATTCAATGGAATTATGCGCATTATTAATAAAATTCAATGGATTCTCAAAAAATCTACTCCCTCCGTCCTAGACATGGGCAACCGGTTTCGCTTCCCGATTTCGGTTCTGAACCGCCGATTCCGGTTCCGGGAATCCATGAAACCGAGATGGAACCGCAAAATACCGATTCCCGATTCCGGTTCCTGACTGACGGTTCCGGTTTCGATTCCACGGTTTATCCGATTCTATTTTGGTCCTTTTTTTTTTTTTGAAGGAAATGGTGGTGCGGTCACCCCAAACAACTTGGTACGGCCGCCCCAACTCTACGGCTTTAGTTGGTGCGGTCGCCCCAAGTCTTGGTGCGACCGCCCCAATTTCTCTGCCTAAAGAGGCCAAGAAAGTTTCTTGTTAAGGACCAATTCATAAGGCCAAACACAGCTAAAAATAAAAAATGGTAAGGAAATCCAAGAGGAATTGTTGATTCCTGCAACCAACTGAATCGCAGGCAACAACAAGCAGAAAGCTACATTGACATGTGAACCTTCCATATGACAAACAACCAAAAGAAAAATAGAAAAATTTCCAGTCAAATATATAGTATTGAATAAAAAAGCTGATTTTTTTTTGAATTTTCCGTTAGAACCGCCGGTTCTCGCCGGTTCCAAACCGCTGGTTCTCCGGTTCGGTTCTCCGGTTCCGGTTCCACGGTTAAAACCGGCGGTTCACGGTTTTCAGATATTTCGAACCAGGATGTAACCGCGAACCGGACGGTTTCGGTTCACCTCGGTTCCGGTTCTTTTCGGTTCCGGTTTCGGTTCGGTTCTCCGGTTCTTTCCGGTTCCGGTTCCGGTTTGCCCATGTCTACTCCGTCCCATAAAATCTTACCCATTTTGCTATTTTGGGCGTCCCACTTTAAAGTCCCACTTTTCTAAAAATGAAACTTTTTAACACTTCTTTATTCATGGGATCCACTTGTCATACTCACAACAACTATCCACTTACTATTCTCTACCCCCCTTTCTCTCTCCTACCCACTCACAACTCCTACTTTAATAACATTATATATATTCACTCCTTATTTTCCGTTCTCAACAGTAAATGGGTAAGCTAATGTGGGACGGAGGGAGTATTAGAAAATAGATCATCTTGTCGTATAAAGTATTTTTCAAATTCTGAAAGTTTCAAACACAGTTTAGTTCGCCAAAATCTTTGATTTAAATTAGTTCTATCAAAAATTATAAAGTCGTTTTATCTTGAGAAAAAATTGTTACACAACCATTAGCACCAGTGCGGGGCAATGTATTCTTGTGAAAATTGTGTTTAACACAAGACTCTGTGTTAGTCAAATATATGCTTAGTTTTAGAATTGCTTAAACCCAATCACATCAAGCAATAATGTGGACCCCTAATTTTAATTAGACCCAATAGAATTTTTCTATGTATGATAGGTCCCCTTAATGCTAGTGCCAGTGTCTTTATTTCATGTAATTTTCTCAAGACCTTGAAGACTTGGAGATGTGAAGATTTGCCCCTATGCTATTTTCTGTGAGTTACTCGGTTTGCTAACATAACCGGTTGACTTCCTAACCGCTATGTCAACCTAACCGGTTGCCTACCTAGCCGATGTAACCTTCACAGGTTGTATCCTATCCCTTGCCGGTTAAGGCTTCCTCAGCAAGCTTTCCTCAGCCCAGCCTAACCGAAGCATTTATTGCTCCCAACTACCCAGCAATCCCTTTAGCTAAAGTTGGTAAAGCAAGCATGCTGAATAGACGCTGAAGTGACATTCCTGCGGCTGTCAGAAGCTCAAAATAGATTGTCAAAATGACCAGTACTCACATCCTTCCAACCACTCTACAAGGAAAATCTTCTCTCTCCTATCTCAGGCATTTAATGCAAAGATCCTTCAATTCAAAGGCATGCCTGATCAAGTCATCATTGCAACCTCTTCAAAGACAACGACTCCTTTTCAAAGTTCACTATAAATAGCTTACCTGGAGCATTGAAGAAGGTTGGTGCATTTTATGATTCTTGAGAGTGAGTTGCTCTGAACTACCATTCTGCAAACTCCATAGTTCAAAGCATTCAATTCAAGTCCCCTTATTCACTAGACATCTCTGTAGGACTTATACACTGTGCACCTCAATCAATATTGTTGTGTTCCTTCATTAGACTACATTTGGAACACATTGATTGATTCACACACAACACCCTAGAGAAATCACTCAACTTGTGAGCACATCTCTAGAAAACACCAGGTCTTTATTGTAGCACGATCCGTTAGTGGTCACCTTTAGTTTGGCAGCCTTCAATCATTGGCTTGCAACTTGTAATAGGTAGAAACCATTAATATAGTAGTGCACTTTCACAAATCCAAGTTCAGACCAAACTTGGTAGAGGACGTAACGGCGCTTATTTAACAGTGTGAACCTCTTCAACCAATGTGTCATTCTTCTCGTGTGTTTGTTTATTTTTCGTGTTGTTGTAATCTGTTGACATTCTCTCAACTTGTTACAACCTATTGACTCAACCTATCGCTTCAACTTGTTTGTCTTACTTGGAAATATAATTTGTCTTGTTTGCATAAGGATTTTTAACGTACTGTTTTTGAAACTCTACCTAACCGGCTGTAAACCTAGCCTAACCGTAATTCCGCTGTGCAAATCTAATCTAACGGTTAGCAAGTGTGTTTCCTACAACCCTTTACACAGTCTAAGAGTTTTTAAGCAGAAAGTTTTAATCAGGCTATTCACCCCCCCCTCTAGCCTGATTTCTACCATTTGGGACCTAACAATTGGTATCAGAGCTCGCAATTTTCGAAAATTATTTTTCCAAGCTTAACCGCTTGAATTGCCAATTCCAAAATGGCGGGAAAAATCATGCAAACATACAACTTGACATCCGTTCCCATGTTGAACGATAACGAATTTCCAGTATGGAAAATGTAATCATGCGGTACTTGGACTCAATAGATGATAGGTTAACTACCGTAGTCGAGATGGTCCCATGACACCCCGAAAATCAATCTTGCAACAAGAGCACCCAAAACTCCTCTCATGGATCATGCAGATAGAGAGTCTGAACAAGATTTTGAGGTTTATGAAACTTATGTGCCAAAACCAAGAGAAGAATGGACTGAGGATGACAAACTTTGTGATTCCTTGGACCGAAAAGCCTTGCACATCATAACCTCAGACTTGATGACAGACCGTACAAACAAGTACAATGCTATGAGACCGCTCAACAAGTATGGCAAAGTCTTCTCGCATACTTTGAAGGAGATCAAGTGGCCAAGGACAACAGACTCTACAAAAGCGTTGCCGAAGTTTGAGTCCTTCAAGAAGAATCCTAATGAAACAATGAAGGAAACGTACGACCGATTCTGCGAGGTGAGTAACTATTGTGCATCTTTAGGTAGAGTCTATACCATGAAAGACCTAAACATGAGATTCCTCAATTCTCTTGGAGATTTGTGGCATGTGAAGGTCGCCATTTTGAAAGAATGCCGTGATTTGAACACTACTCATATCCGTAACATTGTGTCTACTTTGTTTCTATATGAGGAAGAGCTCAACCCTACTGAGCGGAGTTCAAAACAATTTAAAAATCTATCTCCGCCACTGCATCGAGATCTTCCCCGGTTCTTCTATGCTTACCACCCAAACTACCACCAATGACTCTCCCTCAACATCTCACTCAACCAACTCTAGCCAATACCTCAACTAGTACCCTCCCGAGGTAGAGGATGAATTTGCCGCATTTGCTAGAAATTACAAAAAGTTTAAGGATTTTAAGAAATCCCACAGCAAATCATTCCAACCCAAATCCTCGTCATTCCATAGATCTGGGAACTATCAAAGAAAAGGCCAAACCTCAACCTCAACCGACGGTAAAAATGCCCAAGGTGAGCTTGTGTGTTACAACTGTAGAAAACCCGGCCATTTTGCCTCCAAATGCCCTCAACCCAAATATTAATTTTTGAGGAAGAAACCATTCAAGAAATTCCCTAGATCTAAATCTAAGAGCTTAGTTGCCGAGGATGGAACCGAAAGCTACGCGCGCCCGGTTCGAGACCGACTCGAGAATGAGGAAGCCGACTATGCCGACTCGATGAAGATGTTGATGTCGCTTTGTTGCTATGGATGGAACATATGATAAACCCATCTCCCTACATACTCCTATCTTTAGACATCCCAATTCCAATGAACAATCATCCTATGTTGACCACACCCCACCTATGAGATCTCCCCTGACATACTTTGATGAACCCATTCCCACTCCTAAGGTAGATGCAGGTAATCCATATAACTTCAAAATTCAAAACATAGGTGGATCCCTCTATGGCCGCCTAAAACCATGCCCACTCTCGCACCACCGATGCAATCAATTCAACCGACCTATCAAGCTCAAGCCTTACCGATCGCCTCTTATCAATCGATGCTTGAGAACCGACCGATTCACTTAAAGCCTCTAACCGAGCCTAACCCTGAACCGATATATTCACTACCAAATTTTGATCCCAATTTTGAACCATCATCCTCTTCCTCTCAGCCTACTGTTGACCCAATGCCAAATATGTCAAAGTCTCGAAATGGCAGAGGTGATTGAATGAGCTCTTTCTCCGATTTTGAAAAATTAAATGAAGCTCACAAAATTATGGCCGATAATTTCAAATTAATTTCTACCGAAAATGACTCTTTGAAAGCTGAAATAAAAATTTTGAAAGAAAGCAAGCTAGAGTCTCGATCGCTTGAAGAAAGATAATCAAGAACTCACCGAGAGACTAAACATTTCGTTTGCCAAATTGCCGATCTCGTGTCAAGAAATAATTCTCTTTCTAAAACCATTGACACATTCACAAAATCCCGAGCTGCTATGGAGACTATCATACAAGATCAGATATCTCCTAACCGAGATGTTACAACCGGAATAAGTTTTACCTCCAAAGAAGTAAGGAAAAAGACAAAGAATGACAAAACCAGCTACCAAGTCTGCCTCTCGAAAACTTGATGGGTAAATTTGATGATGCTCAATCCAAAATGATTAAGAGAGAGTTAACCAAACCTTTCAAAGCTGTCCCTCGGACCTATCCCAAAGGACGAGTACGTATGAAAGCTTATTTGAACAAAAACAAATCCCAATGGACTCGAGGTAGCCGATCCCGAGCTAGGACAATATGTTCCACTTAGTGATGGCAAAAGCAAAGATGGAATTAAAATTGTTGATAGTGTTGCAGGTCAGGAATCCTCAACCGGTAAGGTAACCGACATCGGTAAGGGTATGACCGGTCAATCAACCGTCACTGGTCACCCAACCGATAAAGGCAACCCAACCGGTAAAGGCATTCCTAAACCGATGCAACAGGTTAACAAAGTTAATTCCATCACCTTCGTCCCCCAAAGGATCTGTTTCGCTCAATTAATGAACTCTTCTCAAGCATTGGCCAAATTGAACATCAACTCATCCGAACCCTCTCACTCATCTTCTAATAAATGTGTAAACCGTGGTTTTATTGGTCACAAGGCTTATGAATGCCTCTTGAAGCACCTATTCTGGACCCGCCGAGCTCTAAAAGCTCAGTGGTGGCTGTGTATGGCCGCCAAAGAGGAACTAACTCTTTGGACCCAAAGAATAAGGGGGACCATAAGCTTACTGGTTTATTTCAGGAATGCTTAATGGCCTCAACCGATACCGGTAAGGATGTTTGGATTATGGACAGTGGATGCTCTAGGCATATGATCGGTCATGCCGATCTCCTAACCGATCTGGAAGAAGCATCTCGGTCCTCCAGCTTGTCTTTGGTGACAACGCAAAGGGTAAAATTATCGGTCCGAGGATCTATCAAAAGAGGTACAAAGAATTGTACGTAAGGTATCTTTGGTGGATGGTCTAAAACACAACCTTCTCTCTATTTCACAATTTTGTGACAAAGGTATGCACTGTGTTTTCAATTCTTCCAACTGCTATGTGAAAGACATTGCTACAGGTGAAACACTTCTCACTGGATATAGAAAAGGTAACGTATATTGTTGGTCCCAAAGGTGGCAACAAGGGTGAAAATACAGCTAGAGGGGGGGTGAATAGCTGTTTTAAAATTTTCGCCCTCAATTTAAAACTAAACCTCTAAGCTTACAAAATCTCTTGCAGTGTATTAGAAACTGCAAGTAGAGTTGTAAAATGCACAGCGGAATATACTTAATAAAATGCGGTTTTGAGAAGGCGGTTTTGCAAGGCGGTTTTAGTGCAATTTTCTGAGCAGTTGTAAAACTGAAAGTGTAGTTTGACAATGTTAACTCCAAACACAATTTCACAATAAAGGATAACTATATAAGATCAAACAGAGAGAAAGGTAGATAATTAGTAAGCGCAAGAAATAAAATGCAGAAAGTAAGAACACAATATTTGGAGTGGTTCAATCGATAAACGATCTACGTCCACTACCAAGATGGTTAGTCTTGGATTTCTAAGAGAGATTTTATATTAAGTATTTGAGAGATTACAAAGTACAATAAAATCTTTACTATGAAGAACAAATCCAAAACTATAACCAGTGTATCTCAAATGAATAAACTATGTGTTTAGACAAGAGAGGTGTGTGTGTGAGAAACAAGATCAAGGCTCTTTAAATCTGTGAGATGTAGAGCTCAATGATTCTTGAATGTGTTAAGGCTTGATTTTTGGGCTGGGGAATATTTCTTGAAGTATGAAGATGAAGATTCAAAAGACTAAGAATTTCGGGCGTAGCTTCAACTTCCGATGATCACAAGAATTTCTCAATATTTTCAAGCAATCTTCAAATGGTGAAGATTGGGGGTATTTATACCCAAGCATCTCAAATATAGCCGTTGGACACAAATGCTCAAGGACAAGCACTTGATGCTTTCCCATTGGTCCACCGATATCCACTTTTGTCCTTTAGAGCCGCTTGGTGCAAGAAAGCCGATCGTACCTCACCGCAATCAAGGTGGTTAGGACATTTGTCACCTTTATGAGATCTTTGCAGACCGCTTCCGACATTGGGTCACGTGACAAGATATGATGGTTGACATTTAATATTGCCGACGTGGATTCCAAGGGATAAAAGGATCACTTCAAGAAGTCAATCATTGGGGCGGTTCTGGGGGCAAGCGGTTTGACAAAAGGCGGTTCCACCGTAAGAGGATTTCCAAAAGTGCGGTTTGCACTTGATTGAACAAGCGGTTTCATGAGAGGAATCTCAAGGCAAAAGGCGGTTCTCGCCAAGCGGTTCGAAAAAGGCGGTTCAGAACCCTTGAAACCGCAATCCTAAAATCCAATGATTCTTGAGCCAGTCTTCAAGCCTAAATTTAACCTATTCTATGAAATGGACTTAGTTAAAAAATTGAAGTCTAAGCTTCATTACATAGGGTCCTAAAGTCCTTAAAATAAATAGGAGGTTATGGTATCAATCAAATCTAATACAAAATAGGAGGGTTAAAACATGCATACCCAACAATCTACCCCTATTTGATTGATGCCATTACCTACTACAGCAAAAGCAAACATTGTACTTGGTGAAAACATGTCCATAGGAATTAACATGGTAAGTCATGTCCCAAGTCAATGCACACACTAGCTTAAGCTATAGATTTCTATACCTTTGAAGGATTTAAAAAAAAAACTTACAATTTGAAAAGTATAGGAATGCATTCAGTGCACTTAAAAAATATGATTTTAAGTTCAAAGTGCAGTTTAAACTGAATGTTTAAACATCAATTCAAAATAGTGATATTTAAGTTAAAATATTTGAATGAGGTTTAAGACCATAAGCGGTTTCATTGTTCTACAAACAAGCAAGCTTTGATATGAACAAAGTTTTGGAACCATGATGCAATTTCCATTAATTCCTAAGATGATTACAAGTACAGGAATGAAGGAAAATTACAAGGTTACAAAAAGCAAAAAGGAAGTAAGTTGGACAAAAGGAAATACAATGAAATTGCGGTCCAAAACTTACCAAAAAGATTCACAAAAACAAGGAAAAAGCTGCCATCACGGGGCGGCTTGCTCACTTCATGCTCACCCACTTGGCCCACTGATTGGTCGTGCAAACGCTTTCCTTAATCTTCTAACTTCTTCGCGGTTCGGTGAGAGTAGCTTCAAGCTTCTTTAGGCATTCACGTAATGAGCAGAGGTAGAATTTGTGGCACCAACCGCTTTGGTGTTTTCCACAAGGTTGTCTCTAATAGTATCCACCGCACGTGAAGGGATGAATAAAGGGAATTGAAAATGGTATGGATCTCCTCCCGCACAGCTAGCGGTTTGAACTTGATAGCTTCCTTCATTGGATCAAGATCAATGGTGACATTTAGAGATTTCTTCAGTCAAGAATTTCACTTCAATCTTGGCAATGAATCCCGCCTTCATGTTGTCAAGGCTACCGTTAAATTCATCTTGGATCTCAAGAAGCTTAGCCATGGAAGCATCTCCAACACGCCCAGATTTACCTTTGAGTCCACCTTGAATATGTCAATTTGCTCCGTGACATCTTCTCTAAGGGAATTCAAGGCGGTTTGGACAATCTGTGCCATTTGCGGCCCTGGAGTTTAAGTTGGCAACTAGCTTTGAGGTCGCCTCCCAAGGTCTTTATCAATGGCATTGCGTACTTTCTCTTGAATATCACTCAACCCTTTAACCAATCCTTCTTCAACGGCGGTTTTGATAAGAGATGCGGTTTGTTCATCCGGAGCGGTGAAGAGGATGAGGGGTTTCAGTAGCTTTCTCCCCTTAATGGCATCAAGCAATGTTGATTTAAGGGTTGCCATTTCCAGAGATTGAGATTCTACCTTGGCTTGAAGAACAAGGTTTGATTCAGAGAGATTTGAGAGAGAGGTTCGAGGGAAGCATTTGAAGCGTTAGGGTGTCATTGGAAGCGGTCGCCTTAATGACATGACCCCGGTTTATTAGGAGTTGGCTTTGGATGAGGGTAAGTGTTTGAAGAATTTGGGAGTAGTTAGAAGGAGGTGCGGTTGAGGTTGAAGCGGTTGTAAATATGGGAGGCGGTTGGGTTGGAATGGTTTCGTGGAGCGGTTTGGGTTTGGGGAGGTATAAATGGAGGAGGGGATATATGGCGGTTGGGTGAGTTTTGTGGAGTTGGGGATTTTGAAGGGGTATTTGATTTGGAGCGGTTTGGTGTAGGGAATGGGAGCGGTTTTGAATTGGAGAATTGGTTGGGGTTGGATCTTCTCTCGATGGATTTGGATGTTGCATGTCCAAAGCAGAGGGCATAGACCGCCTTTGTTGATAGGCTTGGGATCCGGTAGGAGTTGGGTTAGAGTGTCGGGAATTTATGGAATGGGAGTGTTGGGGTGAGTTGTAAGGTGATTGAGAGGATAATGGGGAAAGGGAATGTCCGTTGGAAAGTGAAGGAGAGTCTTGAGGAGGTGACCGAGGAGAGGAATTTTGAGGAGATGGAATAGGGAATTTTTAGGAGGCGAGGGAGAGGGTGATGGTTGGACAGTTTGCTCAATTTCTTAGAGTTCTCTTTCTAGCACCCATCTTCATTCTCTTGGGTTTCTCCCCCGAATTGGTGCGGTTTTCTTGGGGGAAGGAGTTATTGATTTGGATTTTGATGGGGATTTGGAAGGGGATATATGAGGTGATTGGACAGAGATTGGATTGGTGATTGGGTAGGAGCGGTTTGATTGGTTGGGCGGCCGAGATTCTGGATGCGGTTCATCGGGTGAGGCGGTTCCAGCCTTTAGGAGTTTTGCCCTTGGCCCGATATTTCGTGCTCGCTTCCGGCCAAACTAGCAATCCGCTTCTTCCAACAACTTCATCTCGCTTCTTCCACAGAAGTCCAAACATAACATCTTTGGCTTTCTTGGCTTTCTTCACCAAGTTAGGAATACTTGGATCTTCTTCTTCTTCCTCATCATCTTCATCCACCAAGGAAAAATTCTCGTGTTCGGCTTCGATTTCTTCGTTCCTTTGCTTGTACCAGCTCCATCATCGCAATAGGCGGTTTGGATGCCGGAGCGGTTTTGGTCCTCTTGGGAAGCGGTTCGCCTCTTGCTTGGGGCTTCCCGGACCGCTGCTCCTTTAGCCTTTGGAGCGGCCGAGGGATCTCTCAACTCATATGGTTCCTTCTGTAGGTATCTCGCATCATACAAAGATTTGTATAATGCATCTCCATTGGCATATCCGAAGGTATGACAAGCAAGCAATCCCAGAGAATCAAAGGAACAATCCACCACCAGCTCAGATTCTTAGTGACCAAATCATCAACATGCTCATAGTCCATCAAAAGTGCGGTTATGATCCCGCCGAATGGTCTCCACCTCTCGAGCTTCACCTTTCGACCTTGGCCTGGTAGGTCTCAACACTGTTCTTAATTTCCAAGAACAGATCCTTGGCCGCTGCAGCCTTGATCTCCATGAATATGGCGTAACAATATATCCATTGTTGGGAAGTGAAGTTATTATGATTCCCGCCTTCCCACTGCATCGGTCCTCCCAACAAGATGACCAATGTGGCTCATCGCTCACCAAAATCCTTCCTAGCAATCTTCTTGTATTTCTTGGATAAGGTACCAACTTTGGCGGTTGCTAGAGCAAGATTGTCCCGAATGACTTGATCAACCTCTATAGGCTCCAAGAACATTGAATCTCGAAAAGCCTTCGATGTCAATGTAGTCAATGGAGAGCTTCGTCCTTCTATAACAAATGTCAGCAGAAACTCTTTGGCCTTCATCAAGAATTCTCGAATCCTTCTTCGCGGTTGAGAAGAACCTGTCCACAATAGATGGCACAATGAAATTTCGCTTCTTTGTGAACAATGTAGGATGCCGTATACTCGAGCTTCCTCAAAGAACTCCCTTCCTAGAGCATCGATTTGAGCTCTTCCTCATTTACTTCCCAACCTCGGAAGGAAAGTAGTAGGATCCTACAAAGAAATTATCAAGTGTTAGATCCATTTTTGTATTCATAAGTTACAAGCGGTTTGGGCACCAAAGTGTTTAGCCTAGGTGCGGTTTTGAAAATGAAGATTTCAAACCACAAGTAATTTATGAATACTAAAGAAATGAGGAGTTTTGAGAACAAGTATTACTTAAGTACGTGGCATTGTAATCCAATTTTATCCCACACCGCAAGCGGTGCTTAGAGAGGAATTTTATGGTGTCCAAATTTATATACTTTAGTAAATTCTCAAAAATAAGAAAAGAGATAAACAAAGCATGCGGTTTCAAAGTAATTTGAAAAGTGCGGTTTTTAGAGCATGCGGTTCAATTAGAGGAGCGGTTTGAAACAAGGATACATAAGCGGTTGCATACAAGCGGTTTCAAACCAAAAGGAAATCCTAAAATCAAAAGTTGAAAATTTTTCTAAGTGTTGAAAAACACTATGCAGATTGAAGGTATCCAAAATATGTGATTTTTCAAGAAAAATTCATGGGTTTCATGAAGAACACGAAGAACATTCATGAACACCAAGAACAGAGATTTTCAAAACTTAACCAAAATCAACAAATAACATATCAAAATGATCACATTGGGAAGGGGATTAACAATATATCATTAAAATTACAACCTTTACCTTAATCATTCATAATCATCAAAAATCAAAAGTGGGTGTTCGAAACTTATAAACTGAAAATCACAAAATAGGTGTTCTTAGCATGGATTGATTATGAAATAGATTACATATTTAGAATCCATGCATAAAACCGAGCAAAACCCAACAGATATCATCAAAAATGAGTAACAAATAAGATCAAAATCACCAAAGTATGAATGAGGAATATGAACAGCTTTATGCTAGTTCATCCATGGCGATTTTGAAGAAATTAAAGATTAGGGTTTAGAAGTTGTTTACCATTTCCAAGATAGGTTTCTTGGGTCCCTTTGGAATATGGGAAGCTCTTTGACGCTTTGAAGTTGAAGGTTTTGAAGTAGAAGCCATTGACAGATAAAGGTTTTGAAAATGGGAGTTTGTAAAGGGTTTTAGAGAGAGAGAGTGAGAGAGTTGGTAGAAGGGTACGGTTGCAGAGAGTTTGGCGTAAAAGGTTTTTGTTTCACCAAACAAGGTTTATATAGGTGAAGGGGTGGAGGCAAATGGTCGAAAGAATGATTGAATTAAACCAACCGGTTACACCCTTTCACCTCCTGCACATCTCTCTATGACGGCTGACATGAGGGCTTTAAATGCTCATGTCCCCTTAGCATTAAATGCTCTAAAATTTTAAAAATTTGAGGGAAAATATTTGCAAAAATACCCTTATGTCAAAATAAAAATTAAAGATAAATAAAGAATTTGAACAGCTTTTTTTTTTTTTTTTTTTTTTTTTTTTTTTTTTTTTTTTTTAATAAAGATAAGCAATAAAAATAGACAGAGATTACTTCATGTTGAAACGCGGTTTTGATCCAAGCGGCCGACCGCATGAGCGGTTTGGAACTTGCGGTTGTATGCGGGCGGTTGACCGCTTGCGGTTTTGGAATGGGCGGTTTCAACAGAGGCGGTTTGATTCCAAAGGAATTTCAACCTAATCTCAACAAACAAGTTAGCATATAAAGAGTATGGAATTTATTTAAGTTCAAGCATACCCATTTCTCCTTCCGAGAAAAGAAAATCTCTTGGAGTCAAGAGCTTTTGTGAGGATATCAAGAATCGTTGTCTGTCCCCACATACTCTAAATGGATATTCCTCTTCTCCACATGGTCTTTGAGGAAATGATACTTGATATCTATATGCTTGGTCTTGGAATGCATGACAGTGGTTGCTGGAGACTCGAAATTGTGGAAGTATTGTCACACATGATAGGACAATTTCCTTCATGGATTCCATAGTCCACCAACCGCCGCTTCATCCAAAGGATTTGACAAAGAACAACTACCAAAGAAGAATATACTCACCTCCGCTGGTCGACACCGAAACCGAAGCTTGCTTCTTGCCGGCCCAAGCAACTAGTCTATTCCCGAGGAAATGACAAGTACCACTAGTGCTTTTCCGTCAATAGTACAAGCCGCATAATCTCGCATCTCGAATAACCTACAAGATCGAAGTTCGAATCTTTGGAATACCAAAGTCCAAGGTTAGTGGTTCCGCGTATAAATAGCGGATTATACGCTGACCGCAATTAGATGTGCTTCTCTAGGATCCGCTGTAGCGAGCACATACACGTACACTAAACATGATATCGGGCCTACTAGCGCTAAGTAAAGTAATGAGCCGATCATACCTCGATATAAAGTCTCGATCAACTTTCTTACCTTTGAGATCTTTATCTAGCTTATTGCCGTGGCCATAGGAGTATCATATGCTTTAGCATTATCTAATCCAAACTTCTTTATCAACTCCTTGGTGTATTTAGCTTGGCTGAGAAAAATACCTTCTTCGCATTGCTTGATTTGAAGCCCGAGGTAGAATGTTAATTCTCCCATCATGCTCATCTCAAACTTGCTTTTCATTAGCTTCTCGAAACGCTTACAAAGTAACTCATTAGTAGAACCAAAAATAATATCATCGACATAAATTTGAACAAGTAAAGTATGCTCATTATATTTGGCAATAAAAGAGTTGTATCAATTTTACCACGTTTAAATCCTTTTTCTAGTAAAAATTTAGAAAGAGTCTCATACCATGCTCTTGGAGCTTGTTTAAGTCCATACAAAGCTTTCTGGAGTTTGTAGACATGATTGGGAAATTTAGAGTCTTCAAATCCAGGAGGTTGAGCAACATACACGGTCTCTTGCGCCGTTGAGGAATGCACTCTTTACGTCCATTTGATATAACTTGAAATGCTTGAAAGAGGCGTAGGCTAAGAAGATTCGATAGCTTCCAATCTTGCAACTGGAGCAAAGGTTTCATCATAATCAATTCCTTCTTCTTGCCTATATCCTTGTGCAACCAACCTTGCTTTATTCCTAGTGATGCTTCCATTCTCATCCATCTTATTCCTAAATACCCACTTAGTTCCTATCACTCCTTGATCCTGAGGTCTAGGCACCAAAGTCCAGACCTTGCATCTTTCAAACTCTGTCGAGTTCTTCTTGCATAGCAACAACCCAACCGGAATCTTGGAGTGCTTCATCAATCTTCTTGGGTTCAACTTGAGATAAAAGAGAAGTATGCTCGTCATAATTCTATCTCCTTGTTTGAACACCGGAAAACATCACCAATCACATTTGTGAGGGGGTGACCGCCGACTTCACGAACCTCCGGGGGTAAGTCCGGTTGGATCGAGGTTTGTCAAGATCTTCAATTGGAACATCGTTAGATCCTTCAAATAAGTCATGGAATGTAAGTTGACGAAGAGGTTCTATAAGCCGGATAGGGGAATTCCTAACTTCATCTTCCTCGCGCTGCATCCGGAGAGGGATCTTCGGTGCGGTTTCAAAATTGCGGTTTTGGGGAATTTCAACTGAGGGTGCCGGATTTTGCGGTTGAGGTTCAAAGTGCGGTTTGAGATGGTTCACCTGGTTCATTATGCTCAACAAAATCATCAAGAACATTTGGAGCCAAATGTGGCTCAAGGAGAGAATGCTCATCAAAAGTAACATGGACAGACTCTACTATTTTTAAACTAGTTTTATTGAAAACACGAAAAGCTTTAGAATGTTTAGCATACCCAACAAAAATACCTTCATCGGCCTTGGCTCCGAATTTACATCTATTTTCTCTTCCGTTGTAGAGGACAAAACATTTGCAGCCCAAAGATCTTGAAGAATGCAATGTTGGGGGTTCTTCCTCGCCAAAGCTCATAGGGAGTCTTGTTATAGGTTTTGTTGATGAGGGAGCGGTTCTGAGTGAAGCATGCGGTATTGATTGCTTCACCCCGTAAATACCGAGGCAGCTTCGCCGCATATCATTGTCTTTCCAAACCTCAATCAACGTCCTATTCTTCCTTTCCACAACCCCATTTTGTTGTGGAACACCAATGGAGAAATTGTGATCAATCCCATGGTCATCACAATACCGAGCAACACCGTTGTTCTTAAATTATGTTCCATTATCTGATCGAACACTAACGATGTCATCTTCTTTTTGAGTTTGGAGCCGTCTAAATAGTGCGGTGAGAATCTCATAACAATCATCTTTGGAAATCATCATCTCAACCCACGTATATCTTGAGTAATCATCCACCACCACTAAGGTATATCTATTTCCTCCAATGCTGATAGTGGTTACGGGTCCAAACAGATCTATGTGAAGCAGTTGTAAGCATCTTGAAGTTGATGGAGCGGTCTTGCTGGTGAAAGACGACGCGGATCGCTACCAAGCCGGGCATGCACCGCATTTCTCCGGATGGTGGTCACCACTTTAGGTAAACCACGAACGAGGTTTTCCCTACCAATCTTTGCAAGATACTTGAAGTTCAAGTGGCTCAACCTCTTGTGCCATAGCCAACTATTTTCGCTCACATTCTTAGCTACAAAACAGAGATTAGTAATACTACATGCAGAATTTAGATCAATAATGTAAATATTACTCTTACGAATCCCTGTGAGTAGGGTGACGCCGGAAATGCTATCTTTGATAAAGCAGTTTGATGACGTGAAGTTGCAAAGCATTCCTTTGTCGCAAAATTGAGAAATTGAAAGGAGGTTGTGCTTGAGTCCATCGACAAGAGAAACCTTCTCAATAGTTAGGTTTCCTCTCCTTATAACACCATATCCTATGGTCTTGCCTTTGTTGTTGTCACCAAAGGTTACAGATGGACCACTTGCTTCAACGACATCTTCAAGTAATGATCTATCTCCAAATATATGTCTTGAAAGCACCACCGTCAAGATACCATTCATTATCCTTGGAGTGACCAGCCATGAAGCAGAGAACCCGAAATGTAAACATTAAGAACGAGGTCCCCTTTATTCCTCGGGTCCCGAAGTTAGCAACCCTTTACGACCCACACTTGCTTGATGTAAGGAGGTTTACTCTTCCCGGCATTGGATGTGAACCGCAAAGGCATTCTTGCAGCCTTGTGACCTAAACCATCACACACGTAACATTTATAATAGCTATAAGCTTCATGAGGTTTTACTAACTCCTTACTCTTCTTAGGAGTTGCATGCGGTTTGGGACAAGGAAGCGGTTTGGGAGGTGCGGTTCCAGCTAACATTCCAAATGATATAAAGGGAACAAAGCTTTGGTTTGACCACGTATTTCCCGGGAACGCTATTCTTGCTTTTGAAGGCAGGAGGAGCGGTCGAAGAAGAAGCGCGGTCGACTGTAATTAGCGTAACCGCCTTTTCCACTAGGAGCGGTTGGAGCAGATTCTACCAATTCCATAAGCCATTTCCTCTTCAGTGCTTCCACGTAATTCTTAGGTTTTAACACGTAATTCTTCCCATATTGCTTTCCTTTAGGGTAGACATAATTTACTTGTCTTGCTTTACCCTTACCCTTAGCATGCTTCTTCTTGGGAATTTCTTTAGTTAGTTCGAAATTCCTCATCCTTTTCACTCGAGGATGCACACTTCTCCTCTTCCTCAGATCCAAACCCTAGACCATCCTTAGTTCCAGGAGGAACTTGGAATTCCAAGATTTTATCCTTGGTGGATTGAGACTTGAGCCACGAATCAATAATCTTTTGGCGATCGTCGATTTGGGTTACCAAGTCATCATTCCTGAGTTGAAGTGCAAAGAACCTTAGTTTCAAGGATGCGGTTTCGATCGGCAAGAGGAGACATACTTTGATTTGGTCCTTAAGATTTGAAATTTCAGACCTCATCACAGCTTTTCTCCGTCTTGTATGCATTGAGTTCATCATGAGCTAAGCTTAAGGCTTTCTTAAGATTAGAGAATTGATGGATCACCATTTTAGCTTCCTTGAACATCTTTTCATGTTCCATGGGAGAAACCTCTTCCACCACCTTTTTCAAAATTTTCTTTAGAATAGCTTTTGAAGGTGAAGCATTTTTAGATGAGAAAATGGGACGTGAATACGAACAATTTCCTATCTTAACGCTAGGAGTAAGTTTAATATCATCATCCAATTTATAATTTGGAAGTTTTGCAATAACCTCCTTTTCCTCCATTTCATGCAACTCAAATGATTCGTAATCCGAGTCATCGAAGCGTCTGCAACTAAGCTGCAGGTTAACCTCTTCGGTTTCACCGTCACTTCCATCCTCGTAACTGCTTCAATCCAAGTTGCTAATTCCTTGGAATTCTCTTCCTCCTCAAAGAACCATTCCCTTACGATGAGAAAATTTCGAAGGAAAAGTTTTCTTTTCATATATTCATATTTAGGCTGTGGACACTCGTGATGCAAAGTGGCCAAGTTTCCTACAGTTGTAGCATACCAAGTCACTCTTCTTCTTTGTATCTGCAGCCCTAGAAAATGTTGCAGGAGGTTTGCCTTTTGAAAATGATTTTGTGAAAGGTTTTGAGGATTTTCTAAATTTTTGAAATCTTTTCACAAACATGGCAAAATCATCATCATCCATCTCGATGAGTGATGAGGTTGATATGGAAGGATAAGTGGTTTGATTGGATGTGGATGGTTTCTCTTCATGTTCCACTACGTACATAGAAAGCGATTTGGTTTTCCCTTCTATCTCTTCTATATGATTTAATTTAAGTTCATAGACTCTAAGATTGGCATACAAGTTACTTAATGACCAAGTACCCAATACTTTGGAGTCTTCTAGAGAGGTAGCCTTATTTACCCACCTAGAACCTAAAGCAGATAGGAAAGTCATATTGATTTCCTTATCGGTTAAAGTTTTACCAAGAGATCTACAAGCATTAACTACCTCAACATAGCGATCGTAGGTTTGACGCAAGGTTTCGTTGGGTTTTCTGTTGAAGTTGTTGTAGGATCTTTCAACAAAGGTATAATTTGTTTTCCTTGCACTCTTCATCACCTTCGAGGTAGCTCTCTATGGCATCCCACATCTGCTTTGCGGTTTTGAGGTACATCACTTTCTCGTAGAGTTGATACGGGAGGGTTCCGTAAATGATGAACCTCGCCTTGCCGTCCAAGGCAACTATTCTCTTCTCTTCATCCGACCACTCATCTTTTGGCTTTTTGACCTCTCGGAGTTTCGGATTGGTGGTTGCATCGGTTGTTAGCCTTCATTGGAATTAGAGGGCCATTGATCACGCACTCCACCAAAGCATTTCATCTATGGTTTCCAAATGAATAAGCATTCGGCACTTCCAAATGTCAAAGTGGTCTTCGTCCAACATTGGAATGTGTGAATAGTTAACAGTAGTCATTGTCTTTGAGGTTGCCATATCGAATCGGCACACAAGCTGTTAAGCTTGAAAAACAGTGGTTTTAAAAAGTGTTTGCTCTGATACCACTTGTTGGTCCCAAAGGTGGCAACAAGGGTGAAAATATAGCTAGAGGGGGGGTGAATAGCTGTTTTAAAATTTTCGCCCTCAATTTAAAACTAAACCTCTAAGCTTACAAAACCTCTTGCAGTGTATTAGAAACTGCAAGTAGAGTTGTAAAATGCACAGCGGAATATACTTAATAAAATGCGGTTTTGAGAAGGCGGTTTTGCAAGGCGGTTTTAGTGCAATTTTCTGAGCAGTTGTAAAACTGAAAGTGTAGTTTGACAATGTTAACTCCAAACACAATTTCACAATAAAGGATAACTATATAAGATCAAACAGAGAGAAAGGTAGATAATTAGTAAGCGCAAGAAATAAAATGCAGAAAGTAAGAACACAATATTTGGAGTGGTTCAATCGATAAACGATCTACGTCCACTACCAAGATGGTTAGTCTTGGATTTCTAAGAGAGATTTTATATTAAGTATTTGAGAGATTACAAAGTACAATAAAATCTTTACTATGAAGAACAAATCCAAAACTATAACCAGCGTATCTCAAATGAATAAACTATGTGTTTAGACAAGAGAGGTGTGTGTGTGAGAAACAAGATCAAGGCTCTTTAAATCTGTGAGATGTAGAGCTCAATGATTCTTGAATGTGTTAAGGCTTGATTTCTGGGCTGGGGAATATTTCTTGAAGTATGAAGATGAAGATTCAAAAGACTAAGAATTTCTCGGCGTAGCTTCAACTTCGATGATCACAAGCAATTTCTCAATATTTTCAAGCAATCTTCAAATGGTGAAGATTGGGGGTATTTATACCCAAGCATCTCAAATATAGCCGCTGGACACAAATTGCTCAAGGACAAGACTTGATGCTTTCCCATTGGTCCACCGATATCCACTTTTGTCCTTTAGAGCCGGTGCGCAAGAAAGCCGATCGACCTCGCCCGCAATCAAGGTGGTTAGGACATTTGTCACCTTTATGAGATCTTTGCAGATCTGCTCTGACATTGGGTCACGTGACAAGATATGATGGTTGACATTTAATATTGCTGACGTGGATTCCAAGGGATAAAAGGATCACTTCAAGAAGTCAATCATTGGGGCGGTTCTGGGGCAAGCGGTTTGACAAAAGGCGGTTCCACCAGAAGAGGATTTCCAAAAGTGCGGTTTGCACTTGATTGAACAAGCGGTTTCAGATGAGAGGAATCTCAAGGCAAAAGGCGGTTCTGCCAAGAGGTTCTGAAAAAAGGCGGTTCAGGAACTCTTGAAACTGCAATCCTAAAATCCAATAATTCTTGAGCCAGTCTTCAAGCCTAAATTTAACCTATTCTATGAAATGGACTTAGTTAAAAAATTGAAGTCTAAGCTTCATTACATAGGGTCCTAAAGTCCTTAAAATAAATAGGAGGTTATGGTATCAATCAAATCGAATACAAAATAGGAGGGTTAAAACATGCATACCCAACATATATGCTATAGATTTAAACAATGTCTCGAATGTTTCTAATGTTTGTTTTGTAGCTAAGAACATCAGTGAGAATTCCTGGCTATGGCACAAGAGACTCAGTCACCTGAACTTCAAATATCTATCCAAGCTGGCCAATAAAAATCTTGTCGCCGACTTACCTCAGGTGTCTGCTGATCATGGAAGGAAATGTAGAGCCTGCCAATTGGGAAAACAACATAAAGAATCTTTCCGCAGCAAGCCCTGCATGTCCACTTCTAGGTGCCTCCAGCTGCTACATATGGATCTGTTTGGCCCCACAACTACTGCCAGTTTGGGGGGTAGCAGATATGCCTTGGTTGTTGTAGACGATTTCTCAAGATATACCTGGGTAGAGATGTTTGCTTCAAAAGATGATACATATGAAGTTGCTACCAGATTATTTCGTCTACTTCAAACCCAAAAAGAATGTGATATCATCAGTATGAGATCAGATAATGGAACGGAGTTTAAAAATCTTGGAATCGCTCGCATCGTGATGATCACGGAATAGACCACAATTTCTCAGTCTTTGGTACACCGCAACAAAATGGTGTAGTTGAGAGAAAGAACAGGACATTGATCGAAGCCGGAAAAACAATGATATCCGAAGCTAGGCTCCCAAGTATTTTTGGGCCGAAGCTATACATACGCCTTGCTTCACCTGCATTAGATCTTTGGTCAACAAGTTTCACAACAAGACCCCTTATGAGCTTTGGCGTGGCGTAATTCCCAATATTAGTTTCTTCAAGATCTTCTAGGCAAATGCTATGTTCTTTACAACGGTAAAGATCGCCGAGGTAAATTTGATGAAAAAGCTGATGAAGGCATTTTTGTGGGATACGCCAAGCACAGTAAGGCATTTAGAGTTTTTAATAAACGGTTGTTGAAAATTGTTGAATTTGTTCATGTTACTTTTGATGAATTTGATTTGCTAGAGTCTGACAAGGCTCCAAATAGTACCGATAGTTACGGTGTTTTTGAGACAGTGAAACAGATAATCAAAACTCTAATCAATCCACCAAAGATCAACGCAAATCAGTCTCCAGCTCAACCGTCAGCCTCTAGTGGTGTAACCTGTAGAGACCTAGTTGATGACTCCTTCTTTCCTCAATCGGTTAGGCAATCAAATAGTCAATCTCAGCCAGCCGATCCCTTACCAACTAGTCCTCATATTACAACTCCCAATTCATCACCTGAAGCTGAACCAATTTCACCCATCAACTTACCATTTCCATCTCCAATTACCGATCACCATCATCGCCATCACCCTCACCTAACCGATCACCTCAACCGGTCTCCTCTCCCTCAACCGATTCCACTCCTCCCATAGAAACCTTAAGACAAGAATCGGTCAGGCAAGACCTACCTAGAGAAGTGAGATCAGTTAGAAATCATCCTTTAGAAAATGTTATTGGTGATGTCTTTGGACCTAGAATGACTAGAGGCCAATTAAGAAACTTAGAGGAACAACATGGTTTATTTTCCTCTGCTATGGTCTCCAACATAGAACCAAAGAAGACTGATGAAGCACTTGATGACCCCAGCTGGGTAGAAGCTATGCAAGAAGAGCTTAACCAGTTTGATAGATGCAAAGTTTGGGAATTAGTGCCTAGACCTAGCGATCAAACAGTAATTGGAACGAAATGGGTTTATAGAAATAAATTGGATGAGTCTGGAAAAATTATAAGAAATAAAGCCAGATTAGTGGCAAAAGGATATAGACAGGAGGAAGGAATAGACTATGATGAGACTTTTGCTCCCGTAGCTAGATTAGAAGCCATTAGGTTATTTCTTGCCTATGCAGCCTACAAAGAATTTAAGCTATATCAAATGGACGTGAAAAGTGCCTTTCTCAATGGGGAACTTCAAGAGCTTGTTTATGTAGATCAACCTCCCAGTTTTGAAGATCCTAAGAAGCCTAATCATGTCTACAAATTGAATAAAGCTTTGTACGGCCTCAAGCAAGCACCTCGAGCATGGTATGAAACTCTCTCCAAATTCCTACTTAGTGAGAAGTTTGAACGAGGTAAAATCGACACCACCTTATTTATTGCAAAGCATAATAGTCATTCATTGTTAGTTCAAATATATGTTGATGACATAATTTTTGGATCTACTAACGAAAAATTATGCAAGAGATTTGAGAAGCTTATGCAGAGCAAATTTGAGATGAGCATGATGGGTGAGCTAACCTTTTTCCTTGGACTTCAAGTTAAGCAAACCCAAGAAGGAATTTTCATTAATCAAGCCAAATATACCAAAGATCTAATCAAGAAATTTGGACTTGATTCCGCTCATCCTCAAAGCACTCCTATGGCCACAAATGTACACTTAGACAAAGACGAATCCGGTAAGAAAGTAGATATGACACTCTACCGAGGTATGATAGGCTCTTTACTTTACTTAACTGCTAGTAGGCCAGATATCATGTTTGCCGTATGTGTATGTGCTAGATTTCAAGCTGACCCTAGAGAATCTCATTTGCAAGCTGTCAAAAGAATCATTAGATATCTTGTGGGAACTGCTAACTTAGGTTTGTGGTATCCGAAAGATTCATCATTTACACTAATTGGTTATTCAGATGCTGATTTTGCAGCTTGTAGGGTCACCAGGAAAAGTACTAGTGGAACTTGTCAATTTCTAGGTAACCGGTTGGTTTCCTGGTCGTGCAAGAAACAGGCATCAATTTCCACTTCTACGACTGAAGCTGAGTATATAGCCACTGGAAGTTGCTGTTCACAAATTCTATGGATGAAGCAACAACTGGTGGACTATGAAATCCCTCAAGAAGTATGTCCTATTTATTGTGATAATACCTCAGCCATATCAGTCTCCAACAATCCTGTGATGCATTCAAAGACCAAGCACATAGACATCAAATATCACTTCCTCAAGGATCACGTTGAAAAGGGTAACATTGTTCTTTTAAAAGTCCATACTGATTATCAACTAGCTGATATTTTGACAAAACTATTGGACATTAAAAGATTTGAATTCCTTAGAGGAGAACTAGGCATGATTGATATTCGTTAATTTATTGTGCTAACCTTGCTGTCTGTAAAAGCTCTCAACCGATCATGATGGTGCCTTATTTACTTATGCTCAACCGATGCTCTTGTCCTACTCTCAACCGGTTATGTAAGATATCCTAACCGATTAAAAGCATCTCCTAACCAATGAGATCAATTGATTGTTAAGGGGGATGGGTTTAAAAATCCACAACAAAAGAACCCATAGTGGACACTCAACCTTGAGAACGTGAGATCCCAAAACCTTGGTTCAATGAGATAACTAAGTTATGATGTTCAGTCGAAACACTTGGAACCTGTTTCACTCTCATTGCTAGAACATTCAAGTGTATGTACCTGCAATAAGTGGTAAGGGTAAGTTGTGAAACTTTTAATGATTCCTATACCTACGTGGTGCAGTAGCATGATACTTTTTATATGAGATCACCTATATAAGTGAGAAGCAATAAAACCGCTTCTACATTGAACACTTATGAAATCAAGCACGTTTCAGGGCCGAAATGGACAAAAACATGAGAACAAAATGTGTTAGAGATATTATTGTGTAAGTACTATTGTCTTGGTATACACTATATGGTCACCGGGTCAAAGCGTCGCGCTACTAAGCGACTAGTATATCCGATAGCATCTTACTAAGGAATGTTCAAGGCTATAAGCTACCTATCCTGATGCAATAATGGTTCGCCGAAACTCCAGATGAGTCTTCATTCATGCATGCATTAATTTGTCATTCATGTGAGGATTATTGGAATTTTTGTTTTGATAAAGTGGTATTTGACCGACTTTTGACCAAAATTCCATTATTTTTCATTTTATGTAAATGAAAATTAATTGTATATTTGTAATCTACATTTGAAGTAGATTAATTTGATATATTTTCTTAAAACCAATTTTAGGTGAATGAGAAATTAATATTGAAAATATGCAACTTGATATTGTAATTTGAAGAGTAAAATTGATATGGAAAGGACATTTTTGGTTTCAAGAGAACCAAATATGTGAAAGATGCGTTAGGCCAAAAGATATAATATGTTTGGAAATCTATTTTCACTTTTGAGTCCTAAAATTTGATCCATTACTCATCCGTTATAGTTTTATTAGAAAGATAATGAAAATACATGTCTATTTGTAAGATTTGACCAAAAGACATAGCTTTTCGTTAGAAAACTAACTTAAACTGTCATTTTTCATCAGAAAGTTAACGGAACTGCTACATTTCGTCAGAAAGTTAACAAAAAATGTCACTTTCTGTCAGAAAGTTAACGGAAACGCGATTTTCCATTAAATATTTAACGAATCAGATTGTGTTGACATATTTTCATTTGTAAATCTAATAGATGTGTTGTTTGTTTGGATGGATTAGATTCATTATATCTATATTTATGTCCTTTGAAATAAAAGAAATAATAACTCTTCAATTATTATAAATACTAAATAAACCCTCCTTGTTTGTCATTTAGAATTCATTCAAATCAATTCAGAATCTAGAAACATAATTCAATGGAATTATGCGCATTATTAATAAAATTCAATGGATTCTCAAAAAATCTACTCCCTCCGTCCTAGACATGGGCAACCGGTTCCGGTTCCCGGTTTCGGTTCTGAACCGCCGATTTCGATTTCGGGAATCCATGGAACCGAGATGGAACCGCAAAATACCGATTCCCGGTTTCGGTTCCTGGCTGACGGTTCCGATTCCACTGTTTATCCGGTTCTATTTTGGTCCTTATTTTTTTTTGGAAGGAAATGGTGGTGGGATCGCCCCAAACAACTTGGTGCGGCCGCCCCAACTCTACGGCTTTAGTTGGTGCGGTCGCCCCAAGTCTTGGTGCGACCGCCCCAATTTCTCTGCCTAAAGAGGCCAAGAAAGTTTCTTGTTAAGGACCAATTCATAAGGCCAACAAAGCTAAAAATAAAAAATGGTAAGGAAATCCAAGAGGAATTGTTGATTCCTGCAACCAACTGAATCGCAGGCAACAACAAGCAGAAAGCTACATTGACATGTGAACCTTCCATATGACAAACAACCAAAAGAAAAATAGAAAAATTTCCTGTCAAATATATAGTATTGAATAAAAAAGCTGATTTTTTTTTGAATTTTCCGTTAGAACCGCCGGTTCTCGCCGGTTCCAAACCGCTGGTTCTCCGGTTCGGTTCTCCGGTTCCGGTTCCACGGTTAAAACCGGCGGTTCACGGTTTTCAGATATTTCGAACCAGGATGTAACCGCGAACCAGATGGTTTCGGTTCACCTCGGTTCCGGTTTTGGTTCGGTTCTCCGGTTCTTTCCGGTTCCGGTTCCGGTTTGCCCATGTCTACTCCGTCCCATAAAATCTTACCCATTTTGCTATTTTGGGCGTCCCACTTTAAAGTCCCACTTTTCTAAAAATGAAACTTTTTAACACTTCTTTATTCATGGGATCCACTTGTCATACTCACAACAACTATCCACTTACTATTCTCTACCCCACTTTTTCTCTCCTACCCACTCACAACTCCTACTTTAATAACATTATATATATTCACTCCTTATTTTCCGTTCTTAACAGTAAATGGGTAAACTAATGTGGGACGAAGGGAGTATTAGAAAATAGATCATCTTGTCGTATAAAGTCTTTTTCAAAATTCTGAAAGTTTCAAACACAGTTTAGTTCGCCAAAATCTTTGATTTGAAATAGTTCTATCAAAGATTATAAAGTCGTTTTATCTTGAGAAAAAATTGCCACACAACCATTAGCACCAGTGCGGGGCAATGTATTCTTGCGAAAATTGTGTTTAACACAAGACTCTGTGTTAGTCAAATATATGCTTAGTTTTAGAATTGCTTAAACCCAATCACATCAAGCAATAATGTGGACCCCTAATTTTAATTAGACCCAATAGAATTTTTCTATGTATGATAGGTCCCCTTAATGCTAGTGCCAGTGTCTTTATTTCATGTAATTTTCTCAAGACCTTGAAGACTTGGAGATGTGAAGATTTGCCCCTATGCTATTTTCTGTGAGTTACTCGGTTTGCTAACATAACCGGTTGACTTCCTAACCGCTATGTCAACCTAACCGGTTGCCTACCTAGCCGATGTAACCTTCACAGGTTGTATCCTATCCCTTGCCGGTTAAGGCTTCCTCAGCAAGCTTTCCTCAGCCCAGCCTAACCGAAGCATTTATTGCTCCCAACTACCCAGCAATCCCTTTAGCTAAAGTTGGTAAAGCAAGCATGCTGAATAGACGCTAAAGTGACATTCTATGCCGTCGAAGCTCAAAATAGATTGTCAAAATGACCAGTACTCACATCCTTCCAACCACTCTACAAGTAAAATCTTCTCTCTCCTATCTCAGGCATTTAATGCAAAGATCCTTCAATTCAAAGGCATGCCTGATCAAGTCATCATTGCAACCTCTTCAAAGACAACGGCTCCTTTTCAAAGTTCACTATAAATAGCTTACCTGGAGCATTGAAGAAGGTTGGTGCATTTTATGATTCTTGAGAGTGAGTTGCTCTGAACTACCATTCTGCAAACTCCATAGTTCAAAGCATTCAATTCAAGTCCCCTTATTCACTAGACATCACTGTAGGACTTATACACTGTGCACCTCAATCAATATTGTTGTGTTCCTTCATTAGACTACATTTGGAACACATTGATTGATTCACACACAACACCCTAGAGAAATCAGCTCAACTTGTGAGCACATCTCTAGAAAACACCAGGTCTTTATTGTAGCACGATCCGTTAGTGGTCACCTTTAGTTTGGCAGCCTTCAATCATTGGCTTGCAACTTGTAATAGGTAGAAACCATTAATATAGTAGTGCACTTTCACAAATCCAAGTTCTGACCAAACTTGGTAGAGGACGTAGCAGTTATTTAACACTGTGAACCTCTTCAACCAATGTGTCATTCTTCTGTGTGTTTGTTTATTTCTGTGTTGTTGTAACTGGTTGACATTCTCTCAACTTGTTACAACCTATTGACTCAACCTACTGCTCAACTTGTTTGTCTTACTTGGAAATATAATTTGTCTTGTTTGCATAAGGATTTTTAACGTACTGTTTTTGAAACTCTACCTAACCGGCTGTAAACCTAGCCTAACTGTAATTCCGCTGTGCAAATCTAATCTAACGGTTAGCAAGTGTGTTTCCTACAACCCTTTACACAGTCTAAGAGTTTTTAAGCAGAAAGTTTTAATCAGGCTATTCACCCCCCCCCTCTAGCCTGATTTCTACCATTTGGGACCTAACAATTGGTATCAGAGCTCGCAATTTTCGAAAATTATTTTTCCAAGCTTAACCGCTTGAATTGCCAATTCCAAAATGGCGGGAAAAATCATGCAAACATACAACTTGACATCCGTTCCCATGTTGAACGATAACGAATTTCCAGTATGGAAAAACAGAATCATGCGGTACTTGGACTCAATAGATGATAGGTTAACTACTGTAGTCAGAGATGGTCCCATGACACCCCTGAAAATCAATCTTGCAACAAGAGCACCCAAAACTCCTCTTATGGATCATGCAGATAGAGAGTCTGAACAAGATTTTGAGGTTTATGAAACTTATGTGCCAAAACCAAGAGAAGAATGGACTGAGGATGACAAACTTTGTGATTCCTTGGACCGAAAAGCCTTGCACATCATAACCTCAGGACTTGATGACAGACTGTACAAACAAGTACAATGCTATGAGACCGCTCAACAAGTATGGCAAAGTCTTCTCAGATACTTTGAAGGAGATCAAGTGGCCAAGGACAACAGACTCTACAAAAGCGTTGCTGAGTTTGAGTCCTTCAAGAAGAATCCTAATGAAACAATGAAGGAAACGTACGATCGATTCTGCGAGGTGAGTAACTCTTGTGCATCTTTAGGTAGAGTCTATACCATGAAAGACCTAAACATGAGATTCCTCAATTCTCTTGGAGATTTGTGGCATGTGAAGGTCGCCATTTTGAAAGAATGCCGTGATTTGAACACTACTCATATCCAGAACATTGTGTCTACTTTGTTTCTATATGAGGAAGAGCTCAACCGGCTGAGTGGAGTTCAAAAACAATTTAAAAATCTATCTCTGCCAGCTCAGACCGAGATCTTCCCTGGTTCTTCTATGCTTACCAGCCAAACTACCACCAATGACTCTCCCTCAACATCTCAGCCTCAACCAACTCTAGCCAATACCTCAACTAGTACCCCTCCTGAGGTAGAGGATGAATTTGCTGCATTTGCTAGAAATTACAAAAAGTTTAAGGATTTTAAGAAATCCCACAGCAAATCATTCCAACCCAAATCCTCGTCATTCCATAGATCTGGGAACTATCAAAGAAAAGGCCAAACCTCAACCTCAACCGACGGTAAAAATGCCCAAGGTGAGCTTGTGTGTTACAACTGTAGAAAACCCGGCCATTTTGCCTCCAAATGCCCTCAACCCAAATGGAAGAAACCATTCAAGAAATTCCCTAGATCTAAATCTAAGAGCTTAGTTGCCGAGGATGGAACTGAAAAAGCTATGCCAGTCTGGTTCGAGACCGACTCTGAGAATGAGGAAGGCGGCTATGCGGCTCAGATGAAGATGTTAATGTCAGTTTTGTTGCTATGGATGGAACATATGATAAACCCATCTCCCTACATACTCCTATCTTTAGACATCCCAATTCCAATGAACAATCATCCTATGTTGACCACACCCCACCTATGAGATCTCCCCTGACATACTTTGATGAACCCATTCCTACTCCTAAGGTAGATGCAGGTAATCCATATAACTTCAAAATTCAAAACATAGGTGGATCCCTCTATGGTCAGTCTAAAACCATGCCCACTCTCAGACCACTGATGCAATCAATTCAACCGACCTATCAAGCTCAAGCCTTACCGATCGCCTCTTATCAATCGATGCTTGAGAACCGACCGATTCACTTAAAGCCTCTAACCGAGCCTAACCCTGAACCGATATATTCACTACCAAATTTTGATCCCAATTTTGAACCATCATCCTCTTCCTCTCGGCCCTACGTTGACCCAATGCCAAATATGTCAAAGTCTGAAATGGCAGAGGTGATGAATGAGCTCTTCTCCGATTTTGAAAAATTAAATGAAGCTCACAAAATTATGGCTGATAATTTCAAATTAATTTCTACTGAAAATGACTCTTTGAAAGCTGAAATAAAAATTTTGAAAGAAAGCAAGCTAGAGTCTGATCAGTTGAAGAAAGATAATCAAGAACTCACTGAGAGACTAAACATTTCTGTTTGCCAAATTGCTGATCTCGTGTCAAGAAATAATTCTCTTTCTAAAACCATTGACACATTCACAAAATCCCGAGCTGCTATGGAGACTATCATACAAGATCAGATATCTCCTAACCGAGATGTTACAACTGGAATAAGTTTTACCTCCAGCAGTAAGGAAAAAGACAGCAATGACAAACCAGTTACCAAGTCTGTCTCTGAAAACTTGATGGGTAAATTTGATGATGCTCAATCCAAAATGATTAAGAGAGAGTTAACCAAACCTTTCAAAGCTGTCCCTCAGACCTATCCCAAAGGACGAGTACAGATGAAAGCTTATTTGAACAAAAACAAATCCCAATGGACTGAGGTAGCTGATCCTGAGCTAGGACAATATGTTCCACTTAGTGATGGCAAAAGCAAAGGTGGAATTAAAATTGTTGATAGTGTTGCAGGTCAGGAATCCTCAACCGGTAAGGTAACCGACATCGGTAAGGGTATGACCGGTCAATCAACCGTCACTGGTCACCCAACCGATAAAGGCAACCCAACCGGTAAAGGCATTCCTAAACCGATGCAACAGGTTAACAAAGTTAATTCCATCACCTTCGTCCCCAAAGGATGCTTTACGCTCAATTAATGAACTCTTCTGAAGCATTGGCCAAATTGAACATCAACTCATCTGAACCCTCTCAGCCATCTTCTAATAAATGTGTAAACTGTGGTTTTATTGGTCACAAGGCTTATGAATGCCTCTTGAAGCACCTATCTGGACCCGCTGAGTCTAAAAGCTCAGGTGGTGGCCAGGTATGGCTGCCAAAGAGGAACTAACTCTTTGGACCCAAAAGAATAAGGGGGACCATAAGCTTACTGGTTTATTTCAGGAATGCTTAATGGCCTCAACCGATGCCGGTAAGGATGTTTGGATTATGGACAGTGGATGCTCTAGGCATATGACTGGTCATGCCGATCTCCTAACCGATCTGGAAGAAGCATCTGGTCCTCCAGTTGTCTTTGGTGACAACGCAAAGGGTAAAATTATCGGTCGAGGATCTATCAAAAGAGGTACAGTAATTATACAGAAGGTATCTTTGGTGGATGGTCTAAAACACAACCTTCTCTCTATTTCACAATTTTGTGACAAAGGTATGCACTGTGTTTTCAATTCTTCCAACTGCTATGTGAAAGACATTGCTACAGGTGAAACACTTCTCCTTTGGATATAGAAAAGGTAACGTATATGCTATAGATTTAAACAATGTCTCGAATGTTTCTAATGTTTGTTTTGTAGCTAAGAACATCGGTGAGAATTCTGGCTATGGCACAAGAGACTCGGTCACTGAACTTCAAATATCTATCCAAGGCGGCCAATAAAAATCTTGTCGCCGGCTTACCTCGAGTGTCTGCGATCATGGAAGGAAATGTAGAGCACACTTGATTGGGAAAACAACATAAAGAATCTTTCCCGCAAAGAATCCCCGCATGTCCACTTCTAGGTGCCTCCAGTGCTACATATGGATGCATTTGGCCCCACAACTACTGCCAGTTTGGGGGGTAGCAGATATGCCTTGGTTGTTGTAGACGATTTCTCAAGATATACCTGGGTATAGATGTTTGCTTCAAAAGATGATACATATGAAGTTGCTACCAGATTATTTCGTCTACTTCAAACCCAAAAAGAATGTGATATCATCAGTATGAGATCAGATAATGGAACGGAGTTTAAAAATCTTGGAATCGCTCGATGCTTGTGATGATCACGAAATAGACCACAATTTCTCAGCTGCTGGTACACCGCAACAAAATGGTGTAGTTGAGAGAAAGAACAGGACATTGATAGAAGCTGGAAAAACAATGATATCCGAAGCTAGGCTCCCCAAGTATTTTTGGGCCGAAGCTATACATACAGCTTGCTTCACCCAGAATAGATCTTTGGTCAACAAGTTTCACAACAAGACCCCTTATGAGCTTTGGCGTGGCAGAATTCCCAATATTAGTTTCTTCAAGATCTTCGGCTGCAAATGCTATGTTCTTTACAACGGTAAAGAGCGCCGAGGTAAATTTGATGAAAAAGGCGATGAAGGCATTTTTGTGGGATACGCCAAGCACGGTAAGGCATTTAGAGTTTTTAATAAACGGTTGTTGAAAATTGTTGAATTTGTTCATGTTACTTTTGATGAATTTGATTTGCTAGAGTCGACAAGGCTCCAAATAGTGCTTGATAGTTACGGTGTTTTTGAGACGGGTGAAACAGAGATAATCAAAACTCTAATCAATCCACCAAAGCATCAAAGCAAATCGGTCTCGGCTCAACCGTCGGCCTCTAGTGGTGTAACTGTAGAGACCTAGTTGATGACTCCTTCTTTCCTCAATCGGTTAGGCAATCAAATAGTCAATCTCGGCCAGTAGATCCCTTACCAACTAGTCCTCATATTACAACTCCCAATTCATCACCTGAAGCCGAACCAATTTCACCCATCAACTTACCATTTCCATCTCCAATGACCGATCACCATCATCAGTCAGCATCACCCTCACCTAACCGATCACCTCAACCGGTCTCCTCTCCCTCAACCGATTCCACTCCTCCCATAGAAACCTTAAGACAGGAATCGGTCAGGCAAGACCTACCTAGGGAAGTGAATCAGTTAGAAATCATCCTTTAGAAAATGTTATTGGTGATGTCTTTGGACCTAGAATGACTAGAGGCCAATTAAGAAACTTAGAGGAACAACATGATTTATTTTCCTCTGTTATGGTCTCCAACATAGAACCAAAGAAGACTGATGAAGCACTTGATGACCCCAGCTGGGTAGAAGCTATGCAAAAAGAGCTTAACCAGTTTGATAGATGCAAAGTTTGGGAATTAGTGCCTAGACCTAGCGATCAAACAGTAATTGGAACGAAATGGGTTTATAGAAATAAATTGGATGAGTCTGGAAAAATTATAAGAAATAAAGCCAGATTAGTGGCAAAAGGATATAGACAGGAGGAAGGAATAGACTATGATGAGACTTTTGCTCCCGTAGCTAGATTAGAAGCCATTAGGTTATTTCTTGCCTATGCAGCCTACAAAGAATTTAAGCTATATCAAATGGACGTGAAAAGTGCCTTTCTCAATGGGGAACTTCAAGAGCTTGTTTATGTAGATCAACCTCCCGGTTTTGAAGATCCTAAGAAGCCTAATCATGTCTACAAATTGAATAAAGCTTTGTACGGCCTCAAGCAAGCACCTCGAGCATGGTATGAAACTCTCTCCAAATTCCTACTTAGTGAGAAGTTTGAACGAGGTAAAATCGACACCACCTTATTTATTGCAAAGCATAATGGTCATTCATTGTTAGTTCAAATATATGTTGATGACATAATTTTTGGATCTACTAACGAAAAATTATGCAAGAGATTTGAGAAGCTTATGCAGAGCAAATTTGAGATGAGCATGATGGGTGAGCTAACCTTTTTCCTTGGACTTCAAGTTAAGCAAACCCAAGAAGGAATTTTCATTAATCAAGCCAAATATACCAAAGATCTAATCAAGAAATTTGGACTTGATTCCGCTCATCCTCAAAGCACTCTTATGGCCACAAATGTACACTTAGACAAAGACGAATCCGGTAAGAAAGTAGATATGACACTCTACCGAGGTATGATAGGCTCTTTACTTTACTTAACCGCTAGTAGGCCAGATATCATGTTTGCCGTATATGTATGTGCTAGATTTCAAGCTGACCCTAGAGAATCTCATTTGCAAGCTGTCAAAAGAATCATTAGATATCTTGTGGGAACTGCTAACTTAGGTTTGTGGTATCCGAAAGATTCATCATTTACACTAATTGGTTATTCAGATGCTGATTTTGCAGCTTGTAGGGTCACCAGGAAAAGTACTAGTGGAACTTATCAATTTCTAGGTAACCGGTTGGTTTCCTGGTCGTGCAAGAAACATGCATCAATTTCCACTTCTACGACTGAAGCTGAGTATATAGCCGCTGGAAGTTGCTGTTCACAAATTCTATGGATGAAGCAACAACTGGTGGACTATGAAATCCCTCAAGAAGTTTGTCCTATTTATTGTGATAATACCTCAGCCATATCAGTCTCCAACAATCCTGTGATGCATTCAAAGACCAAGCACATAGACATCAAATATCACTTCCTCAAGGATCACGTTGAAAAGGGTAACATTGTTCTTTTAAAAGTCCATGCGATTATCAACTAGGCGATATTTTGACAAAACCATTGGACATTAAAAGATTTGAATTCCTTAGAGGAGAACTAGGCATGATTGATATTCGTTAATTTATTGTGCTAACCTTGCCGTACGTAAAAGCTCTCAACCGATCATGATGGTGCCTCATTTACTTATGCTCAACCGATGCTCTTGACCTACTCTCAAGCCCAGGGTATGTAAGATATCCTAACCGATTAAAAAGCATCCCCTAACCGATGGTTCCTAACCGATGAAAGCCTTCTATCCTAACCGACCAATTTTCATTGTCTAACCGATCATATCCTTGATCGGTCGAAGCCTAATGTGGTGACATCACCACCGATTGATCATTACCTAGCCGACAAGTCCCATCAATCCCATCGGCCGTCTACCGCCTTACCCTATCTTGACAAAGCATCATTGCTTTGTTCCCACTCCCTCCTACTACCGTCCTTTTTATACTTGATGATTGGTCAAATTTAAAATTTTGTGACCAAAAAGGTAACTTACGTATCATTCCGAGTTTATCAAAAGGTTATCTTTTTGTCATTATTGCATTATGGTTTAAGCTATTTGCACACATTACCTAGTTTTTATCCCTCATATTTAAAATCGTGTTCAATATCTTTTTAAATATCTGTGCCATGCAGTTGAAACGTTTTTTTTTCAAGAAACCTTTCCATCTTCTATCTCTCTCTACTATATAAGGAAATACAACATTTCATTCAAGCTTTCCGATTCCCTCTCTCTCTCTGCAAAAGCTTAGAACTTTCAAGAATTCAAATTCCATTCTCTCTTTGTTCTTCGAACTCTAATCCTTTCTGGTAAAGTTTTTCTAAATACTCAAATTCTTTTAACTTGAAGAACTAGAACTATTTTCAAAATCATAACCTCTCTTACCTTGTTTTCTTTTGAAATGTGTTCTAACTTAGAATGTTTTTGATTCTTAAATCTTTTGACAGATGGCTCCCAAACCAACCAAGAAAGACATTTTCGGAGGTTACATTCTACCAAGCTTCTTCGAATCTGAAGAAGGGAAGATCCTCCAAGCCATGCTAGTTGCTTAGGGTTGTTGCCGTTCTTGATGCCGAGAGGGAATGATGACATTACGTATGAGCTTGTCAATGAGTTCTTCAACAATGGCGTAGTTGATGATAATCCCAAGCCCGGTGTTGTTTCTCACATTACTTCTTCAGTTGGTGGTTTCTCTGTTGATTTCTCCCCATCCTCCATAGCCGAAGCTTTCCCTACTCTTCCCTCAACCGGTTCCTCTTCTGTCACTTCGAAGGATATGGAAGCCGCCTGGGCTACCGTTCGTGGAACCGATCCATTCGTGACCGGTGAAGGGAACAAGAAAGGCTGATTTGGATGCTATTCATTATGCCCTAACCGAAGTCATTGACCGATGTGTGATATCTTGGAGTCCCGGTTCCCATCATTGTATCACTATGATACAATGGGAAGCCATGGCGGCCGTTATGCTTCAAAGGAGATTCAGCGGTGCTCCTTCATCTATCGTGTCATCCTCATCGCCTTCAAGAAATTCCGGAAGGAGAAGCCCTTGTCCGGATCTAACAAGGCCAAGCCCATTCATTATCTCTTAATGAGTAGAATCCTCATGAGAATTCCTTCTATCTTTACCATTTACGGTGGTCGGCCTTCTGTTCCTAAGTCCTTTGTCAAAGCTTTCGACAAGGCCGATCAAGCAAGAATTCTTAGAGAAGCCAAACCGATGGCCCCCATTCTTTGCTCCAACCGAAGCCCAACCGGCTAAGAAGAAGACCTCTCGGCCCGAAGAAGCAATCAACTGATACCTCCAAACCGGTCTCTCAACCTCAGCCTTCTCAACCGATTCCCTCTCCGGCCAAAAGAAAGACCCCAGAACCTGATGTTGGTGATAATGAACCCATCTCCACTGTTATCCGACCTAAAAAGTCTGCTAGAAAATCCTCCAAACCAGTTACTCCTCCTCCAGCCACTTCAAAATAAAAACCAATCCCAAAAACTCCTTCCCAAATAGCCAAGGAAAATGCAGAAAGAAGAAAGAGAATTGAAGCTGATATTTCTTCATTCATACCCTTTATCCCCAACCGATTACTTAGCCATGATACCTTGACCGATGACATACCTATCACCGGTCACGCCTCTAATCCCTCTTACCGACGATGCCAACCGATCAGAAATCCTACCTTCCACATTTTCCACAACAATCCATGGGCTATCTACCCTCAGTCTGCTCCCTCTCCTAGTTGGGTTTATCCTATTGATCATTTGCCGCCGTTTATTCGGAAGTTGCTTCAATTCCATGAAATCAACAAGTCTTCCGTACCGGCTGGCAACATTCAAGACTATATTGATTTTGGAAACCGACATATTGAGAAGGGTGTATACTTCAGCAGACCTTGCCGTCTCAGAGATTTTGATCTTTCCACTTCTAGGCGCAGTCTCATCAAGCGGTACAACAAATTTTTTGATCAGCTTCCCCTCAAATGGAATGCTGTTTTCTTAGCTCAAGATAGAATGAGGCAGGACATGATGGTCCAAGCTGTATGGGCTGATTTTGCTATTCTCTATGGAGCTGAAGATACCTTGATTGAGACAGATTTTTACCAGTCTGGGAGATATGAAATGGAGTTTGACTCTCTCCCAAACTTTGACTCTGAACCGGTTTGCCTTGGCCCAAGGAAGAATCAGCTTATCAGGAATGTGATGGATTTGTTGGATAATTTACTGGATATGGACAATGAATTCAAGGCGGCTGGAAATATTTCCTTAGCCGATTTCTTCTCTGCAGTTCAGTCCACCTCTACCAAATGGCCTACGGTTACTGATGAAGAGATTGATGCCATGTTTGAAGATGAGGAGGAAGAAAAAGAAAAATCTGAAGAGGTTGCTGTATCTGGTTCAAGTTCGACTCCGATTCGATGGTGATGATAGGCCTGACCGAATGGAGAGTACTGATCAAGCTTTTACCACTCCCAAACCGATGGCAACGGTTAGAAGCTTGGGAGGAGGCATTACCGATACGTCACCGGTTACCCCTTTGGGAGGAGGCTCTACCGACATCCCAGCCTCTATACAACCGATGATGCCTCCACCGGTTTCAATCCCTCCAACCGGTGTATCTTCTGAACCGGTTAGAGTTTCTCAACCAATTGATCTGATGATCTCCTTCTGCAGCAAGGCGTGGCTGCTAGCCTATTTAATGTAGAGGAAAAGCGGCTACAAGACCGAGCCGATGCTCTTGCCACTTTGCTCAAGCTCTTCAAGCTTCAATTCTTGACGATCAAGTAAGAGAAATTCAGTCTATGCTTTCTAGCCCTCCAAGAGTTGAGGAGGAGACTCGGTCCGTACCTACATCTTCTACTATTCCTACTTCTGATGCCCCTGATGGAGATTGATTTCTTTGTGGAAGAAATTTCGATGATGAAGAAGAATTTAATATCTTGGATCCTATTTGTCCCACCGACTTATGATGATCCTTGCGTTCTTTAAAAAGACATCTTCTCTCCCTTAAACTATTATACAACCAGATCTTCCATTCCTCGAACCCCTCATGGTATTCCACTCTTTGAACCCCATGAGAAGATTACTAGCCGTGCTGAGTATAAGTTGGTTTCTGATCCTCCTCCATTTTCCCAAGAACTCAAAAAGTTGAAAGAAAAAGAGGTTGATGTTCCTTTCTACCTGTCCAGAACCGTTGGCCCTGGAGAAACAAGTTTCAAAGCCCAGAAACCGGTTGCTCTCAAACTTCGCCTTCGGTTTCCTCCACCCAAGGGTCAATCGGTCAAGCCCTCCAAAACCGATCAACAGTTGATCACCAAATTCCCTTCAAAGCAGAAACCGACAGTCTCTCCTTCCCAATCTCAAAGACTTCGCCACATAAGAATTCAAGGTGGAGTGGCTCAACCTGCCTCTGGACCGGATGAATGCACATTTTCTTCTGATAATATCTTCATGCGTTATCTTTCGGTCAACAACCGTATTACTCAGGTTTTGGAGCTACGTATTGTGAGATGGTGCTATGAAGTTACTCACAGATTTGGATTAATGCCTAGTGTTACTCAGCTTTCTATTTTGCGAAATGGCAATCCTAGGCCATGGAGCAATATTAGGCAAGCCTCTCTTCTTCTCCTGGCTCTAAGAGTTATTCCTCTGATTCGGTTAAGACAAAATGCCCTATCATTGGCTCAAGCTGCTGCTGAACTGATTGCTTCTGCTTTTGATGAAGCTCATGATATTCAGAATGCCATCACTCTTAGCCTTGAATCTGACTCCCTGATCTCTTCTGACCCCAATGATTTCCTTGTGTTCAGTCCCTCTATTGCTTCTTCCGTATCTGTTGATGAGGAGATTACATTTTCTCCAACCGGTCAAGTCTCTAGGATCGGTCCAGTTCATGTCAACTCTCCAACCGATTCCTCAACCGGTGCCTCAACCGATTCTCCAACTCCATCCCTAACCGGTCGCACCATTCCTCTTACTGCTCACCTAACCGAGAAGCCTCCTACCGTTCAACATTCTCCTCCAAACCCATCTCTTGCAATCCAAGTGTTCATTCCTCAACCTGTTCTAGCCTTAACTGTTACTGCTCCTCCAACTGATCCTCCAGCTATATCGGTCAGCTCCTCAACCGGTGGCTCTTCTACCGATAGTGATGCCGATCCTTCCCCTGATGCTCCTCAACCAGTTCCTGAAGAAGAACTCAACCGACCTGTTGTTGTTCGTGATCTTTGTGAACTTTATGATGCCCTGGTTGCGAGTATGGTTAAGTCCAATCAGGAGGAGGAAGAGAAGAGGTTAGACAGAATGGAACATGGTTATGCAAAGGACCTAGCTAACTATGTGGCCGATTTGTTTGATAAAGATGCCAAGATCACTGATCTCTCCACTCAGCTAGGTGCCTTGACCCAGTTGAACAAGGAACTCCTGAACACTGCCAAGGATGCCCAAACCGATCTCAAGCTTGCAACCGAAGAAATCAAGAAGCTGAATCAGAAGCTAGCCGATCAAGCCTCATTATTTAGAAAGACCAACACTGAGAGGATCAAGCTTAAAGCGAAAATGAAGTCCTCAAGAAGATGCTAGGCGGCCGTGATCTTTGAGAAGTCTCGGCTAGGAAGAAAAGGAAGAGAGATGAAAAGGAAGCCAAGAAGTCAGCCAAGAAATCTCGCACTCAACCGGCCAGTCCATCGGCTACCCCTCCTTCAGACCCCAAGGATTTGCCTCCAACCGATGATCCTGCTGCCCCAGTCTAGAATGTAACCGATGAGGAACTTGTCTTTCCATCTTTTGCTTAACCGGTTGAAGACTAATCAATGAGATTTCCTTAACCTCAAACTCTGTGTTTTTGAATGACTTGTCTTTCCTTATTTTCTTTTAATTATTTTTGAATGTTCAAACTATTCTAACTATTTCATTTTGCAGGTTTACTCATTCAAAAATATTTTACTTTAACTTGTTTTAAATTTCTAAGCTTTCAATCTATCTGTAAGCTTTCTTAGGTTACATCTATGATGTTACTTGACTTAGGGAATGACATATCTAATAGATAAAATTTCAGTCATTCTTTTACTAAGTCAGGATGATGCTAACCTAGGGTGATTGGACTTAAGCAATTAGGAGGAGATTGTTAGTCAAATATATGCTTAGTTTTAGAATTGCTTAAACCCAATCACATCAAGCAATAATGTGGACCCCTAATTTTAATTAGACCCAATAGAATTTTTCTATGTATGATAGGTCCCCTTAATGCTAGTGCCAGTGTCTTTATTTCATGTAATTTTCTCAAGACCTTGAAGACTTGGAGATGTGAAGATTTGCCCCTATGCTATTTTCTGTGAGTTACTCGGTTTGCTAACATAACCGGTTGACTTCCTAACCGCTATGTCAACCTAACCGGTTGCCTACCTAGCCGATGTAACCTTCACAGGTTGTATCCTATCCCTTGCCGGTTAAGGCTTCCTCAGCAAGCTTTCCTCAGCCCAGCCTAACCGAAGCATTTATTGCTCCCAACTACCCAAAGAATCCCTTTAGCTAAAGTTGGTAAAGCAAGCATCTTTGAATAGACGCGAAGTGACATTCTGCCGCATCGGAAGCTCAAAATAGATTGTCAAAATGACCAGTACTCACATCCTTCCAACCACTCTACAAGGAAAATCTTCTCTCTCCTATCTCAGGCATTTAATGCAAAGATCCTTCAATTCAAAGGCATGCCTGATCAAGTCATCATTGCAACCTCTTCAAAGACAACGACTCCTTTTCAAAGTTCACTATAAATAGCTTACCTGGAGCATTGAAGAAGGTTGGTGCATTTTATGATTCTTGAGAGTGAGTTGCTCTGAACTACCATTCTGCAAACTCCATAGTTCAAAGCATTCAATTCAAGTCCCCTTATTCACTAGACATCTCTGTAGGACTTATACTGTTGTGCACCTCAATCAATATTGTTGTGTTCCTTCATTAGACTACATTTGGAACACATTGATTGATTCACACACAACACCCTAGAGAAATCAGCTCAACTTGTGAGCACATCTCTAGAAAACACCAGGTCTTTATTGTAGCACGATCCGTTAGTGGTCACCTTTAGTTTGGCAGCCTTCAATCATTGGCTTGCAACTTGTAATAGGTAGAAACCATTAATATAGTAGTGCACTTTCACAAATCCAAGTTCTGACCAAACTTGGTAGAGGACGTAGCAGTTATTTAACACTGTGAACCTCTTCAACCAATGTGTCATTCTTCTGTGTGTTTGTTTATTTCTGTGTTGTTGTAACTGGTTGACATTCTCTCAACTTGTCACAACCTATTGACTCAACCTACTGCTCAACTTGTTTGTCTTACTTGAAAATATAATTTGTCTTGTTTGCATAAGGATTTTTAACGTACTGTTTTTGAAACTCTACCTAACCGGCTGTAAACCTAGCCTAACCGTAATTCCGCTGTGCAAATCTAATCTAACGGTTAGCAAGTGTGTTTCCTACAACCCTTTACACAGTCTAAGAGTTTTTAAGCAGAAAGTTTTAATCAGGCTATTCACCCCCCCCTCTAGCCTGATTTCTACCATTTGGGACCTAACACTCTGACTTTCTTTATTTTCTCGGTTTGATTTAATTTTTTTATTTCTGATTTATGCAAATTTAATGTCGCAATAATTATTATATTTAGGTTCATTAATATATTTGTCATTTCGTTAAATTTAATAAAGTCATTATTCATTATTATATGATATTTTTTTTCTAACAATAACACCGCAGTAAAGTCGGCATTTCAATAATGATAAGTGTTGGCAGAGGTAAAGTATTTAAAAACTTGGGCTCTTAATGACTTAAAAAACTAAAGGAAAAAAATAAATAAATAAGAAGTTGCATGTAATGACCAATATCCCGACTACTAGGATAGGAAAAGTGGCTTTTTTATTGTTGCAGTAAAGGACCATATGGTGATGTAATGTAACAAGCCCAAAAGCCAAAGGAATGTACTACTACTACTACCCGTTGTGTTGTCAATATAATATGGACCATAGCTATTAGCACAATTACATTACGTAAGTTGGAAACCAAAACAAAAGTTTTCAACCTAAAAAGTAAGTGGTTGGTTTCTGTGGTGGAGCTGCTAGGATTTTGGACAAAAGGGGGAAAATTTTACATGGATAAAATATTAACGGGTGGAAACACATTAGATATCACCTACTCCCTATCCAAACCCTAGAATTGAACATGAGTCATTTGGTTTTTACGAACTTTTCTTTTTGTCTGAATTTTTTTATAGTGAGTCTAATTTGAATAAATGGGTTCAAGACTCAAAAAAAAAAAAAAAGATTTTTAATGAGAGAAACTTTGATGTTAATAAGTTCAAAATCTATGCCATATACCAGTTTTTAGAGGTTAGGCGATTCTTACCCAATGTGACAAAAGTATCTAAGTAAGTAAAGAGTGTGGTGAGGAACTTCTATGCCCATCTACGTAAAGCCATAGATGATAGGAATACTGTGGGGACCCCGACCCGGAACCCTAGCTCGTGCCTCGAGCGGGAGGGTCCCTTTACTAGAAAAGTCACCTAAAATTTAAAAACTTTTGCTACTTTGAAAGATAAAACAAACTTTCACATTTCAACATAAAACCAACTCAATACATCTCCACCTGGAGGCAAGTTATAAAACAAATTTTGAAAAGACAACCACCTGATTTAGTTACAAAGTAGCCACAAACATAAAGTTTACAAAAGTTATCAATATACAAGTTTTCCAAAAGTATATTAACCAAATGCTACTTCCAACCATCCCCTAACCATATACATACCCTGACAACCCAAAAGAAAGCTTGTCCAAACTTCTTCTCGACCTTACTGGTTTAGTCCACCTGTCTCAGCGCGATCTAAAACAGTAAAGGGAGAAGGAGTGAGAATAAATCTCATTAAGCTATTATGATGCAACAAGATGCCATATAAAATGCAACACATAACATGGTTGCTCACAACACATTGTTAAAGTGGTAAACATTACGTTACCTCAGTTTACCTTTCCCGTCTGAACAATATGTCGTACAACGTGGGAGTAAAACTCCTCTCTTTTGTGAACTGCTTAAGCATATTCACATCTTATAAGACTCATTCTTCAGAGAACCATATAAGATACTAGCTATCTGTAAAGGTTTTTGGCTCAATACAGAAGCTATCACCCCAATCTGTGGCCACAGAAGGGGACAGTCACACGTATAATGTAATTCAATCACCTTATAGAACATTTTCCATAATTGATCGTATTCCATTATACCCCTAAACATCAGCTGATATAAACACATTCAAGCACATAATAGATACTTGAAAATAAATCCACAATTGGGATATCAATGCAACAACATGGTAATAGTACTCATGTTCAAACCAATAAAATAGTACAACATATATTTCATACACTATTGAACAAGCAAACCATGAATATGCAACCAAGTATGGGCACAATGTATCACAAGCAAGCCCTACATATTCACATACAACATTGAGTACTATTCATAAAAGGTTCAAGATCGATTTACCAAGTTTTGAATAACTTTGGCTAAGTTCCACATTATGCTTTTCAATCATTTTCAAGACAATATTTAAGCATCTTCCTAATATCCTTTTTGACAAGTTAAGACATCATTGTATAGCTCATATGTTATACTAGGATTAGAGTCAAAAAGGGGTTAAAGATGTACTAAGTAAATTAGGTTTTAATTGCTTGAAAACTGATACAGAGGAAAAAGGGCAGGGCACGAGTCGTGCCCCATGGCACGAGTCGTGCCACTCAAAAGCAGCACGAGTGCACCAAAGTGCACGACTCGTTGCCACGACTGGGGAAGGGGACGACTTGTGACATAGGGCACGAGTCGTGCCCTTCAGCAGATTTCAGTAGTGATGTTTAAACATCAGCAGGCCTTGAAATTTTTTGCCATTTTGCTATTCCTCTCTTACTTCAACTCAGCAATACCATACCAAACTTCAGTATAACACTTTCCAAACCAATTTCACACCTTCTAATCCAAGTAAAATGGTCCCAAATTGCCATGCAATACCTATATACCAACCTCTTCACTTCAACCCAACCATTATAACCACCATTCAATGTACTCATTCCAAAGCCTATTTTTCATTCATTCCAAAACAAAATAAAGTGTCCAAAATTGACAAACAATATTTATATATCATTCAATTCAATATTAAAAATTGAAAGGAAATCATACTAACTTACCTCAATAATTCGAAAATAAGAAAAACTTTATCCAGATAGAAATGCTTCACTCGGCTTTCCGAACGCGAACGGATCGCCAAACGGACAAGAACTAAATTTAGGGGAATTTTGTGAAGGTAACCCTAGGTTTGAAGTTTCTCAAGGAAGAAGAGCAAGAACAGGGGAAAGAAATGGTTTACTAATGTTTTTGGTTTGATCAATTACTAACTTAGGAGGATAACCATGGAATACTTTCACTTAAGCTTCTCTATATCTTGAGCTATTCCACTTAAATTACTTAAGTTTCAAACTATACACTTTAGCACCTCCATACTTTGATAAGCTTTTATTTAAAAATTCCCATATTATAAATTCACTACACATTTCCTATTTGTTTTAATTAGACATTAAATAATTAACTTAAATTTATTAACATCCTAAAATATCAAATACATTATCAAAATATCACATGAACACATAAAACTAACAAATCTCATGAAATGCGTAAATGAGATGCCACGCACCCCACCCCCACGTGCTCAACATGTGCTTAAAATGATGCCTAGGATTAGGGTCGTGACAAATACCCCTTATTATGGGAAAATATTTGTGAGGGGAACCATCTATGACTTTAACCCTTCGGTGATTAATAGAGTCTTTGCCCTTCCTAACGTAGATGATGAGAGTGTGACTATTGAGCCTAATCCCTTAGCCAACTACCTTACCGATGGTAGAATGAATGTATGGAGTGATCATTTAGGGCAGCCCATCTTACCTCTCTATTCTATGTTCTTCACAAACTTTGTATAACTAATTGGCTTCCAACCGCCAATGATAACACACTCATACTAGAGCAAGCCACATTGTTGTATAAGCTGGGGAATAGACAGAGGGTAAATTTTGGTAGAGTGGTATTCACCTACTTGGCTGCTTTGGCAAAGAAGAAGAAGGTCTTCGCATATATCTTTCCATCTCTCATCTTCAATGTTCTCACCTTCCAATTCCTAACCCTATGGAATGCTGATTACTTTACTGTGTACTATCAGATCAGTAAGCATTTCATTGAGGGAGATAGGCATAAAGATCTTCCTTGAGTTTTAGCAGCTCCTGCTAGTCCTACTGTTGCTACATTTCCAAGAGTTACCCCAAGTGTTGTTCCGAGTGAAGGCAACACTCCACCAATAATGAATGATTCTTCTGTTGTATTAAACTTTTTTTACAGGCAAATGAAACACATTGATTCTCTGATGCAAGGGTGGCTGGAAATGAGAGCAGACATAGAGCAAATGGTAGACCTGATTTCTTCCAAAATAGGGGGAGATCGAAGACAACGTGATGTTTCTAATGTTTCTACTGCCGATGCTGGTACAAGTGCTGCTGGAGCTGAGGGAACTAAAGGTGGAACAAAAGGTGAAAGGGCTGATCCTCAATCTGATCCAACCGCCGAAGCTAGAGGTTGATGGAGTTAATGTTTTCTTGTATTTGGTGATCTAAAACAATTTTTATTTATTTGGTTTGTTGATTAAACAATTTATGTTTTTGTTTTGGTTTAAATTGGTTGTTTGTTAGATAGTTTTTATTTTGGGGATACTTTTTGGTTAGTTTATAATAATCCTTGGTTTCGTTTGTTTTAAATCTTGGGTTAAGAGGCAGTAAAATATTAAGGGGGAGATATAATTTGGAGTTACATAACCAACATTGTTATACAGGAACATCACTTTGTATTTTGTAAAGAAATGTGTAACTAATGGGAAGATTGTTAGTGTTAACACCAGTGTTGTCATTGGTGTTGTCTTTTGTGTTGTCACACTGCCTCATGTGTTGCCGTCGTGCTGACAGTTTGAAATGGGGATAGTTACTACATGTTATTTATAAATTACTGAGTGATAGTTAGTTGTTTTCATCTCTGCTAATGGTTTGTTAAAAATGTGTTTGAACATGTCTTAAAGGCTGTTTAAGGCGTGACAAATGTGTAAGGAAAGGAAGTTACAAATAAATCCTCATTTATGTTTAAAATTGGAGACCAAGTAAAGTTGTTAGAGGCTTATCAAATGGAGGGACCGAAGATAACGTGTACAAGGTGTGATTATGTGTATCCGATTTTTCTTTTTTTTTGGCGCCCGACAAAACTTTTGCTTTGGATTTGGAAGTTTGAAAAATCTTTTCGGACTTTGAAAAATCATTTCGGAGTCGCCACACCGTTTTTAGTTTAAGGGCCAAAACTTTGAAAATTACCCAATATTAGAGAAAGTGAGTTCGGAGGTCACGTTACACTCCGAAAAGAACGTTTGGCGTTCACCCGGAATGCCTCGTACGACGAGTCTTCCTCACTTGAAACCTTTTGTGTGTGTGTGTGTGTGTGTGTGTGTGTGTGTGTGTGTATTTGAAATGACTTTTCTGAAAATAACTGAAATTTTAGGGACTGAACTGAAAAACAGTTTGAAAACAGTGATTGAACTGAAAATAACAGAAAACAGAGGGACTGTTTGCAGATGACAATGTCATCCGCGTGAAGGAGATTGTAGTGCAATCTCATCCGCGCGGATGGGGCTGCAGTGTCAATATTTTTACATTTTCCAGTTTAATCACTGTAATTTCCATAAAGTTAACTGGATTTACAGGACTTAACTGGAATTGTAACTGAAAAGACAGAAAGTAAAGGGCGTGTTTGGATTTTGGCATCCATGCTTGTCCTCTCTTTCCCTAGACTAGGATTAGTGGTCATAAGTGATGAATCCACTTAATCAAGTCATCCCGGGGATACATTAGGACTTTGTGAGCATTTCATTTGCTAGGGGGAAAGGGGAATTTGACATGAAAATAAATTTGAATAAGGGATAGGTCAAGATGTATCAACTTTAGAGGAAGATCTCTAAGGTGGTCATAAGATGACCATCCTTGAGATCTATTCTCAAGTGTATCTCCTATATCTTGTGTGACCTATTTTATAAGTCTAGATGATTTTCATCCAAGGAAAGTGTTCCAAGGTGAGCATCTTAGACTAGGGAGGGGGATTTGCAAGGAAATAAATGATGTGGACCATTTGAAATGATCATCTATGGAGATTGACTCCAAGATGACCATATTTAGGTCAAGAAAGAAAGTAAAGATTAGAAATGTAAAGAGGCATGAAATTAGGAAGTATGAACCATTTGAAGTGGTCATCCATGGAGATGAACTCCAAAATGACCATCTTCTAGGTCTGTAAGTACGCCAATCCAATTCGCAACCTTTTCGATGCATTTTAATATAATAAAACTTCATTAAGGGGCATTTTGGTAAATTCCCGGCCTATCCCGAGACTTCCGGAAACGTTCCATGAGTTTCCCGCGAAGGAAGTACCTTTTGGTACATCATTCATGCCAAAGGACCCCTTGGGAATAAAACCTGTTGGACCTTTTGGGTATTTTCCCGGAATGTTCCAGAAACTGGTTTTTGGCGCCAAAAGCGGTTGAGCCACCTTGTGTCACGCGACGCCCGAGGCATGGAAAGTGGACGCGTAAGGTCGTGCGACATACTAAGGCAGCCAACTGCAGCCTATAAATAAGACCCTCCCCCTCATTGAAAGAGGATCCCAATTCTAGTCTACTGTTACTCTGCCAAAATAGCATTGTGACGAACATCCCAAACACCAAACCTCTCTCTCTCCTACCTTCCAACTAACCAATTCCTCCCATCCAAACCCAATTCTCAAACTACACCAATTGGAGCCCTTGTACCAGAGCTTTGAGATCTGCAACGACGAATTGAAGGATTCTATATCTCGATCGGATATAGAATTCGAGGAAGCAACAAGGGTAACGATTCCCTAACCCTCTCTCTCTCTCTCTCTTGCTTAATTCCTTATAATTCTAGCATTATATTTTGTTTGGATTCAAAGAATCGATCCTAGCTATCTCACCATCGAATCCCAATCGCAATCTCTCTGTTTAACTTACATAAATTGTGTAATTGAGCTCATATTGATTGATTTGGTTGAATTTGGTGCTTGATCCCCAAGGGGGTGTGGATCTACCCATATCCACACTCCCTGGGTCGATTTGATGTTGTTTATGTACTTCGTTCGTAATCTAGCTAATTGATTAGATCTGTATAGTTTTCTGTCAATTCTGTGTTCATTCTGTAAGTCTTCTCGAGATGGTCCATTTGTGTCACGCGACACCTTCGTCTCCATGTGATCCTGTGTCACGCGACATATTTGGTCACTGGTACGACGTGTCACGCGACATAAGTGACCTATCTACAGAGACCTCTTTCTTTTGTAATCTGTTTTAAGATTGTTTGTATTCAGGGATGTGGCCTCCCTAAATAATGGGCTCACAATTTGTATTTCCTCTTTTCATAATCAATAAGACGTATTTTACCACATCTTGCTTATTATCAATGTATGCACACACTTTGGATTTACTTGGATGTTTTTTGATTGAAAGACTCGTCTACGGACGAGGCGTGTTGGGTGAACTCTCGGTTCTTCCCAACACGTAACCTGATCTCCGAACCCATGTTTTTCTCTCTAAATAAAGGTTTTCAATGTTTCCTCTTAAAACGGCGTGGCGACTCCTTCTTTTTTATTTAAACCGGGAAACCCAAAATTTTCCGGGGGCGAGCGCACATTCAGTGGCGACTCTGCTGGGGAATGAGAAACATTTGAAAACCTGTTTTTCAAGTGTTGAGAGGGTCAAGCTTTTGTTTAGTCAAAACATCCAATACATCCATTTTGTGTGCATTATTTGATAATCATTTGTGGTTCACACATCTTGTTGATCATGGAATTTGTGAGCCCTTTGTGCTTGTGGTCACTTTTTGTGCATTAGTCTTCTCTTTGTGTTGCTCTTGCTATGGTAAAACAGGGGCTGATTTGATGATTGAAGAGCTGTTGGTTCAGTGACCATCCAGGTCGTGCGACACCTTTTGTCTCTGGTTGTCCTGTGTCACGCGACAAAAGGTGGCCACTGAACAGAACATCAGAAGACTGGTTTGAGGGCAGTCCCTTGAATCAAGCGTGACTCAATTGATTGTTGTTCCCTGTTTATCTTGTGTGAGGGTGTGTGTTGTTTTCTTTTTTTAAAAAAAATATATATATATATATAAAAAAAAATCATTTTCATAAATAAAGGAACATAGCCATCCCACACACTACACCACGTAGATCTAGAACCCTCGGGTGCGATTGACGGCATCGCGAACGGCCATAAAATTTGCCTACGCTTGAGCGCCTAATGTCAAACCCATACCCCTAGTGCATTATAGGTGGCGCCACACTTTTAAACTTCACCCAAAACGGTTGGTTTTCGACACGCCATTTTTCAAATACACTAAAATGAGTTGTTTCAAGAATTTTAATAAGCTTTCGTACCTTTCCCAAAACCTATCACGTGTGGGCATGTTGGCAATGCAACATGGTTTCACGAAAGGACATGTCGTTCCCACGGCATGTTCTAATGAGAGATCATGTCGCTTTGTCAACGTGCACCGACGAGAGGTCATGCCGGATTTTTCCTTGAATTTCTTCAGGAATACCCGTTATGCTGCCCAAATTTTTCCAGAAATTGGGGCTACTCGTCCGTCCCATAAATGCTTCGGTTTTGTTTAGGTACTATCGCCTATTATTAATTTTGAAACAACGCATTTGGTGTATTTGTGGATGATGTGTCCGTAGGTTCCCCCGAGGTCTAGACTGCGTGAATAAAGGCTTATCTTTTTCCAACCATCTCTAGGACTTAAAACACCGATTTCTACTTGAAGATTAATAAAGTGTTGCACGAGTCCGTCTCCTTCCGTATTCTTCCCTCTCCCGTACCTCCTCAAAGATTCTCTATCCTCAGCCTTATACACGCTCTCACCTCTTTATCTTTGCAAAGGCTACGGCAAGTTGGGTGTGCGCTCTCATTCCCGGCGCTCATTGGTCCATATTTCCGAGGCGGAAGCAGCTCAAGTGCCCGAGCAGTCGTCCATCTGATGCGGAATCCAAAATGCTCGGTGCAGAGAAGACTATGGCCCACAAATCTGGAAGCTCATATCCCATGGGTCAGCAGCAGAGTGCAAAAGGAGTGTCCATCAAGGAGTTGCGAGCTACACTTGAAGATATTCTTCCTCGCGAGCGGGAGGCCCGGTTGTTTACTCAGATTGTTAAAGTTAAGGAGGGCGATTTGTGAAGGACATAAAGATTGAAAAAGGGTCCTCACCGCATCGATGGCAACGATGCCCTTCCTCCTATCCGAATGTTGAAGCAGTCGATCAGTCCTCGTAGGGTCTAGAATGTCCACTGTCGGACATGAGTCTGTCGAGTCCAAGTTGGACCAATTTTTGCTTTGCAGTGATAAAATCTTTGTTTCTCTTCTTGCTAGACTCGAGACATTACTAGTACACATGCGTTACACTCGATTGAAATGGTCTTATTCCAAATGATCACTTGTGCTGCTCACCGACCAATGCTTTGAAATGACTAATGTTTGAATTGATCGGAGTGAGAAAATTGACTGATATCCTTCCCAAAGTGGGGCTTACTAACTCCCCACCTCGATTCCCATATGCTCACATATTTTCATTTCGTCCTCTCTATCTCGTTGTTCGAGGAATTTGCACGGGTTTTTCCCCAAAATGAGCTTAAGCAAAGAAACGAAGACTCTATCTCGTTCAGACTATCCGGTAGGTGCTGCGGTTGAAACCCCTCACCCTTAGGAAAACCATTACCTTACCCTCACTAAACAATATCCCTTCATTTCAAGATCGGCCTAGTTGATACCCGTTTAGCCATCACCCGAAGAAGAGGGACTATCCTTGAGGCTCCCGCGATGCAAAAAGAAGATCGACCTGGTCCAAGCTCAAAAACGATGGAAAGCAATGATCCATCCTGGGGACTAGCTGAAATTCTCCTCTCAAAAGAAAAAAGAGAGAGACAAAAATAAAAAAAATATAAAAAAAAGATACAAAAAAAAAGAAAAGAAAAGAAAGAGAGCCTAGTCCCCAGTGATACTCTCAGAAAGCAAAGTCAAAGGATTCGGTCGTTACTCAGGAGGAGTCTCAGAGTGAATAAAGAGACAACTTGGATGTTCCCTCACTATTACCTCTAACCGATCCCAAGCCGTCCTCTCAATTTTAGAGGACATTCCAATTACCCATACCTCTGCCTTTAGCCAAAGCCAAGATTGACCTCTCATCCTTAGAGGCAGCAAAAATGCAATCATGGATCCCCTCACCTTAGAAATCCCAAACACCTACCCAAGAGCCAACCTCTCATCTTTAGAGGTTCAGCCAGCAAGAAAAAAAGCCTAGCCGACCTCTCATCTTAAAAGGTCATGATATCCCAAATCACCCGAAGACCGATCCAAATCCCGAAACCCACCAAGAAGCATTACTACTGGATAGCAGTTTCAGTCTAATATCGTCGAGATCTAATACAGATTATTGCTTGAAGCAGAGCCAAGTCCATCCCGGCTCAAAGGACCATCAATTAAAGATTGTGCAAATTCCGTCCGTTCATTTGACGTTGCATGTGAGCATACTTCATTTCTCCTCCGCAAACATCTGCCGTGAATGTCCCACTCAAGCCGCATCTGTGTCTCCCATCGACACTCTAAGAGGACACGTTCTTTCAACTCTCAAAAATTCTCGAAGGTCCTCACATTCTCGAACTTCAACGTTCATTCTTTTCATTCGAGATGAGCCCGAACTACGGCGACCTGAGCTCCTCCTATGGAGGGGAACGTAGGCAACCTTAATTGGTCCGGTCAAAATCACAAACAAATCTCAGAAAATCCGGTCTCTTCAAGGACCATGCCCATACACTGTCTATCCTTCCGATTCTCGATATCAGTGGGCTTTCTCCTCAGGATTGATAAAAATATTTGCTCATATCAGCTTTGGTGGTTGAGTAACCCGAACATCAATAAAGGGTTTTAAGCAGCTTTGTGATCACCACGAATAAGACAAGTTTTCAAGTGTCTCGAAAAGTCTTCTATTGCTACATCATAGGAAGATAGAGCTAAACACCGTTTCGGTCAGCAGGGGCTTCCATACACTTTCCACACCTTGTGATGCTTATACTCTCTCAAAAGAGCCAAACCCAAAGCGAGAGTGTCATACACAGAATTCGGGATTCATTTCCCATCATTCGAAAGATGTGCCCCTGCCCGTAAACATTTCCGAGTCTTGTCCAAGCGACTGATTGACTACGATTTGAAATGATGAATTGCCTCTGTGGCCACAAGATGACTCTGCCTGCGGTGAAGCTGCATGGAATATCCTCAAGCTGGGGCTTTGGTTAAGGTATCCCTTCGGCTCTCCTTATCGATTCCCTCCAAGATTGCTTTGCAGACCGTCAACTGGGCTTCACCAAGCCGGATGACTCTCTCGCCCCTCCGCCGCTTTGCCGTCTCGTACACGCGATACACTCTGGACCTACCGCAACCGTACTTTCGGGAGCGTCCCCGACTTGCCTAGCTGCGCCATATCATTTTCCACCTCACGGGAGAGGACCCCTACTATACATACCGTCCGAAACAATCCCAAAACTTCATGAATAAACCCGGCAAAACCGACCTTTAACCCAATAATCGCATTTGCTTTCCTGCAATGCATGCACTCGTGCAAACAAGCTAACATAAATTAATCTTTGATAACAAGATAAGCTTATTTAGGCATAGCATCGGGAGTTGTTGTCTTACCCTCGCAGGTACAATAATCAATTGAGTCTCAAGACTGGCCCTCAGACCAAATTGAGAAAGAAAGAAACAGAAAAAGGCAAAGTCCCCAGTTTCCCAAGCAAAGCCCAGGACATGAAAGAAAAAACAACAAGAGAGCAGGAAAGAAGTAGCGTGAGCCCTCCGAAAGCTACACTTATCCCCAGCAGAGCAGAAACAACAATGGTAGTCTAAGACCCTCCGACAAACCGAGGTGAGCACAATACAGGTATGAACGCATATTTCTTTCAAGCGTCTAGTCATCATATCATGTCGTTTTAAAGCTGGTCCGAGACACCATAGATCTCACAATATTTTCAAAATTGGTCCGAGACGCCATAGATCTCACATTATTTTCAAAATTGGTTCGAGACACCATAGTTCTCACAATACTTTCAAAATTGGTCCGAGACACCATAGATCTCACATTATTTTCAAAATTGGTTCGAGACACCATAGTTCTCACAACATTTTCAAAAATGGTTCGAGACACCATAGTTCTCACAATATTTTCAAAATTGGTCCGAGACACCATAGATCTCACAATACTTTCAAAATTGGTCCGAGACACCATAGATCTCACAATTTTTTCAAAATTGGTTCGAGACACCATAGTTTTCACAATATTCACAAAATTGATCCGAGACACCATAGATCTCACAACATTTTCAAAATTGGTTCGAGACACCATAGATCTCACAACATTTTCAAAAGTGGTTCGAGACACCATAGATCTCACAACATTTTCAAAATTGGTCCGAGACACCATAGATCTCACAACATTTTCAAAAAAAAGTGGTTCGAGACACCATAGATCTCACAACATTTTCAAAAATTGGTTCGAGACACCATAGTTCTCACATTATTTTCAAAATTGGTTCGAGACACCATAGATCTCACAATATTTCCAAAATTGGTTCGAGACACCATAGTTCTCACAACATTTTCAAAATTGGTTCGAGACACCATAGTTCTCACAACATTTTCAAAATTGGTTCGAGACACCATAGTTCTCACAACATTTTCAAAAATGGTTCGAGACACCATAGATCTCACAATATTTTCAAAATTGGTTCGAGACACCATAGATCTCACAATATTTCCAAAATTGGTTCGAGACACCATAGATCTCACAACATTTTCAAAAGTGGTTCGAGACACCATAGATCTCACAACATTTTCAAAATTGGTTCGAGACACCATAGTTCTCACAACATTTTCAAAAAGTGGTTCGAGACACCATAGATCTCACAATATTTTCAAAATTGGTTCGAGACACCATAGTTCTCACTTCTTCGGTTTGTCGTTTTCCCCTCCAGTCTTGTGTTCCGAACTACGATTTGGCTTGATTCCCTTCTTAAAGGGATACGTAGGAATCCTTTCTCGTAAAGGTCCGGCCATAATTTTCCCTTCTCACCCTTCTAGCCCTTCACCTTAACCCCGCTCATTGAGATTGGGTCTTATTTTATCGACAACCCCACTTTTCCAAAAGTGACGTTGCCGAGGGCTCTGTAAGTACGCCAATCCAATTCGCAACCTTTTCGATGCATTTTAATATAATAAAACTTCATTAAGGGGCATTTTGGTAAATTTCCGGCCTATCCCGAGACTTCCGGAAACGTTCCATGAGTTTCCCGCGAAGGAAGTACCTTTTGGTACATCATTCATGCCAAAGGACCCCTTGGGAATAAAACCTGTTGGACCTTTTGGGTATTTTCCCGGAATGTTCCAGAAACTGATTTTTGGCGCCAAAAGCGGTTGAGCCACCTTGTGTCACGCGACAGCTTGAGGCATGGAAAGTGGACGCGTAAGGTCGTGCGACATACTAAGGCAGCCAACTGCAGCCTATAAATAAGACCCTCCCCCTCATTGAAAGAGGATCCCAATTCTAGTCTACTGTTACTCTTCCAAAATAGCATTGTGACGAACATCCCAAACACCAAACCTCTCTCTCTCCTACCTTCCAACTAACCAATTCCTCCCATCCAAACCCAATTCTCAAACTACACCAATTGGAGCCCTTGCACCGTAGCTTTGAGATCTCGCAGCCGAATTGAAGGATTCTATATCTGACTGGATATAGAATTCGAGGAAGCAACAAGGGTAACGATTCCCTAACCCTCTCTCCCTCTCTCTCTCTCTTGCTTAATTCCTTGTAATTCTAGCATTATATTTTGTTTGGATTCAGTAATCGGATCCTAGCTATCTGAATTACTGAATCCCAATCGCAATCTCTCTGTTTAACTTACATAAATTGTGTAATTGAGCTCATATTGATTGATTTGGTTGAATTTGGTGCTTGAGCCCCAAGGGGGTGTGGATCTACCCATATCCACACTCCCTGGGTCGATTTGATGTTGTTTATGTACTTCGTTCGTAATCTAGCTAATTGATTAGATCTGTATAGTTTTCTGTCAATTCTGTGTTCATTCTGTAAGTCTTCTGCAGATGGTCCATTTGTGTCACGCGACACCTTCGTCTCCATGTGATCCTGTGTCACGCGACATATTTGGTCACTGGTACGACGTGTCACGCGACATAAGTGACCTATCTACAGAGACCTCTTTCTTTTGTAATCTGTTTTAAGATTGTTTGTATTCAGGGATGTGGCCTCCCTAAATAATGGGCTCACAATTTGTATTTCCTCTTTTCATAATCAATAAGACGTATTTTACCACATCTTGCTTATTATCAATGTATGCACACACTTTGGATTTACTTGGATGTTTTTTGATTGAAAGACTCGTCTACGGACGAGGCGTGTTGGGTGAACTCTCGGTTCTTCCCAACACGTAACCTGATCTCCGAACCCATGTTTTTCTCTCTAAATAAAGGTTTTCAATGTTTCCTCTTAAAACGGCGTGGCGACTCCTTCTTTTTTATTTAAACCGGGAAACCCAAAATTTTCCGGGGGCGAGCGCACATTCAAGGTCAAACAAGCAAGTACCACATAATGTAAAAGGGGAGTGGGGAATGACATGAAAATAAAGGAAAATGTGGATCATCTTAGAAGACCATCCATGGAAATGGATTCCATGGAGATCCTCTTGGATCCTTGGGATAAGAGGGGAAGGGGATGAGCAAGTAAGTAAATAAACAAGGCTACATCATTTGTATATGAAATGTATGCATGGATGAAGGAGATTTGAGTAAGGGAGGTGAGGGTTTACCAATTGTTTCTTGGTTTGTTGTTTAGGGTTTGAGAGATTTCAAGGCTTAAGAGTGGTTTGAGATGGATTTGAGGTTGGATTTGGTGTTGGATTTTGAATTTTGAAGGTGTAAATGGCTATTTGGGAATGGATTTTGACAGCATAACAGCAGGTTTTCGTATTTTTTGGGTTTTTTCTCCCTTGTTAAACTGAGGGAGAGGGGCTGTATTTATAGGTTGTCTGGATGACAATCTTATCCGCGTGGACAAGATTGTAGGTGCAATCTTGTCCGCGCGGATGACCCCTGCAGCGTGCCTGATCTGTGCAGAAAAACAGTTTTGGCATTTTGCTCTTGGTCAATATTCCCTTTTATTGGAAATGACAAATTTTCAGCGAGGTATTTGTCCTTTTTTTTTAATTCTTAAGAGGTTCTTCCTCGTTCAAATTGTCAAAATAATGTCCAAAATGCCCCTAAATGATTATAAATCATTAATTTGGGCTGACGAAACATTAACGGCCCAGATTGGGATACTTACAGTAGCCCCTCCGCGACGGTACTTCTAGGGGAAGTGGGATCGTCGACAAAGTGAGGATCCCAATCTGGCAAAATTTTACCTAGATGCACTACCAGAAACTGCGTCTTTAGCGACGGAATGACCAGCGACGGAATCATTCCGTCGCTATATAGCGACGGAAATTATGCTTTAGCGACGGAATAAATTTGACGTCGATATTACCGACGGAATTTAATTCCGTTGCTGGGTTCCGTCGCTAAAAACGAATATTTGTCGTATATTCGTTTCATTACCGCCACTAAATTGGTGCCTAGATTACCGACGGAATTTTTCGTCGGTATTGCTTTTTCAGCGGCAGAATTATTCCGTCGGTGGTAATTAAATATTTTTTAATTTTTTTAATTTAACCAGAGACGGAATAATTCCTTCAGTGACAATATAATTAAATTTTTTTTTTAATTTTTTAGCGACAGAATAATTCCATCGGTGATAATATAATTTTGTTTTTAATTTTTTTTAATTTTTCAACGACGAAATAATTCCGTCGGTGATAATATAATTTTTTTTAATATTTTTTTTAAAAAACTACTAATTAACAAAGTCTAAAATATTATTTCCTAGTGAATAAAAAATTAAAAAAAAAATTAATAAATATAGGGTAATCCGTCCCTCTTTTCTTCTATATACTTTCATTTATTTAGTTTTTTTCTATCTTTTTTTATATACCTTTTTTTTAAAAAACCCACTAATTAACAAAGTATACAATAATATTTCCTAGTTAATAAAAAATTAAAAAAAATAACATAAAAATATATAGGGTAGTCCGTCCCTCTTTTCTTCTATATACTTTCATTTATTTAGTTTTTACTATCTTTATTTATATTCATTTTTTTTAAAAAAACACCACTAATTAAAAAAGTCTAAAATATTATTTCCTAGTGAATAAAAAATTAAAAAAATAAAATAAATAAATATAGGGTAGTCCGACCCTCTTTTCTTCTATATACATTCATTTGTTTAGTTTTTTTCTATCTTTTTTTATATACCTTTATTTTAAAAAAACCACTAATTAAAAAAGTCTAAAATATTATTTTCTAGTGAATAAAAATTAAAAAAAATAAAATAAATAAAATAAATAAATATAGGGTAGTCCGTCCCTCTTTTCTTCTATATACTTTCATTTATTTAGTTTTTTTCTATATTTTTTTGTATAACTTTTTCTAAAAAAAACCACCAATTAACAAAGGCTAAAATATTATTTTATAGTCAAAATTTTTTTTTAAAAAAAATAAAAAATAAATATAGGGTAGTCCGTCCCTCTTTTGACTTTTCTTCTATATACTTTCATTTGTTTAGTTTTTTTCTATCTTTTTTTATATAACTTTTTCTTAAAAAAAACCACTAATTAACAAAGGCTAAAATATTATTTTCTAGTCAATATTTTTTTTTAAAAAAAATAAAAAATAAATATAGGGTAGTTCGTCCCTCTTTTGACTTTTCTTCTATATACTTTCATTTGTTTAGTTTTTTTTTCTATCTTTTTTTATATAACATTTTCTAAAAAAACACTAATTAACAAAGGCTAAAATATTATTTTCTAGTCAATAAAAATTTTAAAAAAAATAAAAAATACATATAGGGTAGTCCGTCCCTCTTTTGACTTTTCTTCTATATACTTTCATTTGTATAGTTTTTTTCTATCTTTTTTTATATAACTTTTTCCAAAAAAAACCACTAATTAACAAAGGCTAAAATATTATTTTCTAGTCAATAAATTTTTTAAGGGATAAGGTATAGGGTCTAGAGCTTAGGGTTTAGGGTATAGGGTTTAGGGTATAAGGTATAATGTATAGGTATATATGATTTAGGGTATAATATATAGGGTATAGGGTATAGGGTATAGTATATATAGTATATGGTATAGGGTATAGTATATAGGATATAGGGTATAGGGTATATAGTATAAGATATAGAGTATATAGTATAGGGTATATGATTTAGGGTTTAGGGCTTAGGGTTTAGGGCTTAGGGTTTAGGGCTTAGGGTGTAGGGTATAGGGTTTAGGGCTTAGGGTTTAGGGTTTAGGGTTTAGAGTTTAGGGCTTAGGGCTTAGGGTTTAGGGCTTAGGGTTTAGGGCTTAGGGTTTAAGGTTTAGGGCTTAGGGTTTAGGGCTTAGGGTATATGATTTAAGGTTTAGGGTTTAGGGTGTAGGGTTTAGGGTTTAGGGTGTAGGGTTTAGGGTATAGGATATATTATATAGGTTATAGGGTATAGTTATAGGGTATAGGGTATAGGGTATAGGGTATAGTGTATATGATATAGGGTATAAGATATATAGTATAGGGCATAGTATATAGGGTATAGGGTATAGTATATAGGGTATAGGGTATAGTATATAGTATATAGGATATAGGGTATAGGGTATATAGTATAGGGTATAGGGTATAGTATATAGGGTATAGGATATAGGGTATAGGGTATAGGGTATAGGGTAT
>JAFEMH010002861.1:227500-307006 GCA_022495995.1 Adenophora triphylla var. japonica
AGAGTGACTCGACTTAGCGGAGGCGTCTATGCCTAAATTGAGACTTAGTTCAGGAGTATGAACCTTGGGACTTAGTTCAGGAGTATGAATTTAAGTCGAGGTTCGGTTCAGGAGTATGAACCTAGATTGGGACTTAGTTCAGGAGTATGAACCTAAGTCGAGGCTCGGTTCAGGGGTATGAACCTAGATTGGGACTTAGTTCAGGAGTATGAACTTAAGCCGAGGTTCGGTTCAGGAGTATGAACCTAGATTGGGACTTAGTTCAGGAGTATGAACTTAAGTCGAGGTCCAGTTCAGGAGTATAAACCTAAATTGGGACTTAGTTCAGGAGTATGAACTTAAGCCGAGGTTCGGTTCAGGAGTATGAATCTAGATTGGGACTTAGTTCAGGAGTATGAACCTAAGTCGAGGCTCGGTTCAGGGGTATGAACCTAGATTGGGACTTAGTTCAGGAGTATGAACTTAAGCCGAGGTTCGGTTCAGGAGTATGAACCTAGATTGGGCTTTGAACCTGAGGGAGACTTTTTGAAGGCGTTCTCGCTGGGGAAGATTCGGGCTTACGATAATTGTCGGGGTTTATATGCTGGGGATATGCGTTCTTGGGCTTACAATGATGGCTGGGTTTGAAAACGAGGAAGGGAATGGGCTTTCGTTAGGTTTTCGTTAAAGGACGAGCTTACGAAGACTGTCGGGGTTGAAAACGAGGAAGGGAATGGACTTCCGTTAAGTTTTCGTTAAAGGACGGTCTTACGATGACGTCCGGGATTGAAAATGAGGAAGGGAATGGACTTCCGTTAGGTTTTCGTTAAAGGACGGGCTTATGATGACGGCCGGGGTTGAAAACTAGGAAGGGAATGGACTTCCGTTAGGTTTTCGTTAAAGGACGGGCTTACGATGACGGCCGGGGTTGAAAACTAGGAAGGGAATGGACTTCCGTTAGGTTTTCGTTAAAGGCAAGCTTACGATGACGGCCTGGGTCGATAACGAGGAAGGGAATGGACTTCCATTAGGTTTTCGTTAAAGGATGGGCTTATGATGACGGCCGGGGTTGAAAACTAGGAAGGGAATGGACTTCCGTTATGTTTTCGTTAAACTGGGGGTCTGGATGCAGAGGACCAGAAATTAAAGCGGTAAAACAGGGATTTTGCCCTGCAATCTTGTCCGCACGGATCAGACCAGCAGGGCGCCTGGTTTAAAAAGACAGACAGTCGTGTCTGTCTTCTCCAATTTCCCAAGCAGTCAGTTGAGAGAGCCGAGAGAAAACGAGAGAGAAGAGATAGAAACCTCCATTGTTGTCCGATTTCTTCGCAAAATTCTTCAAAATCAAGGCTTTGGAGCAAAGGGGAGGAGCTCGTGGAGTCCGTCAAGGACGGGTGAGTCGGGAGGCAGCGGAGAGGAGGCTCGAGTTGGTGAGAATGCACCGCCACTACACGCTCTCGCAATCGATGAATGAGGAGTTTTATCCGGATATGAGGCAACATTGGGCCACCGACGAGGATCTCCGCATGGTATGATACTCAATTTTGGCTATTTTTGTTGATTTTTTGTCAAAATTGGTATATGTTAGACTTAGGGCTTGAATTGTCAAAATTGGGGCTTTTGTTTATTTTGCCGTGGAAAATTGAAATTGATGATGCATGTGTTTAATTGAAGTTATGGGTATAATGAATATGCAATTTGTTTATGGAAAACATTGGTAGTTTGCAAAATGTAAAAACAAAGTGGGTACAAATTTGCCGAATTTGGGACGGACTCTTGCATAAGAGATTTTTGTGGTAAAAATTTGCTTTTGTGAATGCATGCTTGATAACATGGTGCATGGTATGTGAGAAAAGATGTATGTTATTTTGTAAAATGAACACAAATTTGCCGAATTTGGAACGAACTCTTGTGTAAGAGATTTTGATGAAAAATGAATACAAATTTGCCGAATTTGGAACAGACTCTTGTATAAGAGATTTTGATGAAAAAATGTTTTGTAAAATGAACACAAATTTGCCGAATTTTGAACGGACTCTTGTGTAAGAGTTTTTGATGAAAAATGCATTTTGTGAACTGGGTACAAATTTGCCGAATTTGGAACGAACTCTTGTGCAAGAGATTTTGATGAAAATTGTTTTTGTAAAATGAACACAAATTTGCCGAATTTGGAACGGACTCTTGTGCAATAGATTTTGATGAAAAATGCATTTTGTGAACTGGGTACAAATTTGCCGAATTTGGAACGGACTCTTGTGCAAGAGATTTTGATGAAAAATGCATTTTGTGAACTGGGTACAAATTTGCCGAATTTGGAACGGACTCTTGTGTAAGAGATTTTGATGAAAAATGCAATTTGTGAATGAACGTTTGATGATAACTGAGTGTGAGAAATGAATGTGTGTAGAAAAATGTATCCAAAAATGGGACGGGGTTTATTTTCTTTCTTTCCTGTTCTTTTGTTGTTCATATCATATTGGCAATTTTGATGACATATTTATGTTGTGTCTACTTTCAGGAGAGAGGTGATATCATCCAACACAAGTTGGATAAGCTGAAGACACGGGGGTCCGCGGAGGCAGTTGTCAGGCTTTGGGATGCTCTGCCCACAGCATGTAGGGTGGGTTATCGGAGTCCTCGCCAGCTCGTGGGGGCTTCTAAGCTTTATGGCTTTGTTGAGGGCCTGAGAGGGGTGGCTGGATTACATAAGAGCAAGGGGCTCCTTTTGGCGCTGGTCGAGTACTGGTGGGATGTTACCCACACTTTTCACTTCTTCTGGGGGGAGGCTACCGTGACCCCTACTGATTATGCCGCTATCACTGGCCTGTCCTTTAAGGGGCTCAGCTTGGAGTGGCACGACGGGTATACAGGCGCGAAGCTGATGGATCTGCTGGGGATTGTCATCGTTCCGCGGAAGGGGATGGGCATGGAGTATGCCGTGATCGAGGCAAAGTTGGCTGAGAGCATAGCTAGGTACGAGAGAGGGGACCAGACCATCACAGCTGAGCAGATCGCTCGATGCTTCTTATGGTTCGCCCTTTCCAGCACTCTTTTTGGGCACGCGGAGGGTACGGTTATGTTCGCTTTGCCGGGGTCCTTGGCGGACATAGACAGGATAGATGAGTATGCCTGGGGAGAGGCAGGCTTGGCGGAGTTATACTTTGCTTTGGACAGATACATCAGGAAGGCGTCCACCTCCCTGACCTGCTTCGAGTTCCCATTGGAGGTACACTCTCTTTCTTTTCCTTAATCCTTTGTACATATTGTGTATGCACTTTTAGTTTTTTGACGGGTTTCTTTTGTTGGATGCAGGTTTGGGCCTTGGAGATTTTTTGCTCCGCCATATGGGACCATGTCCAGGGTGAGGATTTTGCATACCCGGCGATGCTTTGGTGGACGAAGGACGCCCGGGTGAAGGGGACTAGCCGGACTAGGATAAAGATGCGGTACAGTGACGTGGTGCCATTTTTGAAGGCGGAGACTAGTGATAGGGTTAATTTTTACCCTTGGAGCCGGTTCGAGGTGGACCAGCTGGGTGGCGTCGAGCGTTGGACGAGCCAGAGGTGGATCCTGCGGGGACTCACCTGCGATGTTTACTACTTGGGGGAGAGGGTGACGAGGCAGCATGGTCTAGGGCTGGCTGCTTTGGCGCCGGCTGAGCCTCCGGCTGACATGCTGTTTCCCCGGGAAGGGTCAGCGAACTGGGACTGGTTCAGAGGTGGGCGGCCTGCCCTGGAGTACGTTACTCAGGAGCCCTATCAAGCGTTTGTGGTGCGCAGGCTGAGGACGCCTCAGGTACTGGCGAGGGAGGGGAATTCGATAGTGAGGATCCCTCGGGCTGACTTTTCGTATACCCAGGATGGGGTTAGGATGAGGGCGCAGATACCCCTCCCAGCGGTGACACCGTGAGCTTTCCGGCCTCAACCGAATGCTCAGGTATGTGCTGATCGCGTTCCGGTTATTTAGGCTTTGTACTTCTTTCGTCATTGCTTCGACTGCTTTTTAATGCTTCTGTTTCATCTTTGCAGTACTCGTCCCGGGTTGTGGATCAGATTTTGCGCTAGGTCATCGGGATGAAGAGGTTTATTCGCAACCTCGTGACGAAGGGGAATGCTCAAGGCTCGGAGAGGGCAACGCGGTTAGGATCTAGTGCCTCTATGCGGGAGAGGTCCCCCATTCCTGCCAGCGAGACTATATCGGACAGGAGGTCTATGGAGACTCCTCGCGCTCAGCCTAGGGGGTCGACGGACGCTTCTCCTTCTGGCTATATGGACAGGAGCGTGGAGCTCTCCCGGGATCATATTATCTTCGGAGGCATGGAGGGACCAGGCTTCATACAGGGAAGGACCGGCGAGGGCTCCTCTTCACACGACGATGGTTACGTCGCTTTTGAGCCGCAGGGAGATTATGGGACTCCCTTACAGACCCAGGGCACATACGGCCAGAGTTCTGACGCCTTCTCCTTTGGGTACGACTTCTTCGGCGACATTGGGGTGCCGTACCGGGGCATGCTGTCTGATCCCGAGGACCGATACTCTGATGCTGAGGAGGACGACATAGAGCCGGGGATGGCTTTCCCGGAGGCAGCGGTAGAGGGGCGGAACACGGCTCGACAAAATGTTAGGAGGCGTGACAAGGAGGTTGCCAGGGAGGAGGATCCCGCTCCTGATTCGGATAGTGATTTCGACAGACTGAGTGTACCCGTTAGGGCAGAGAGAGACAATATGTATGCACATTGTGTTTCTTTTTTTTATGTTTGGAATGTAATGACTACATTTTATTTCACTAAGTATTTTTGTATTTTTTAGTTTTGTTAATTCTGTACTGAATGCAAGTTGCATGAACCCGGTTTTGTGTTTTATGGGGACAAAAGAGGGATCTTTGTTGGGATTTTGAATGAAAATCATGGGGAATGGGCATATTTTCATGTTTGGCCGTTTGGGGAAGGATTTCCTCATTTGGGCCAGCAGATTTTATTGTTTTCAAAAAAGTTTTTGGACTGGGGAACAATCTTATCCGCGTGGATGAGATTGAGGCTGCAATCTCATCTGCGCGGACAATGGCAACACCTGGCAGGGTTATTTAAATTTAACCTCAGACTTGGTTTACATCACTTAACTTCATCTTCTTCTCTGTTCTTTCTGAAGTCACGACCCAAAACCATAGAAAGCCATGGAAAACATGAAAAATTCTCCTAAATTGCCAAAGGAGTTGCAAATGATCTTCTTAGACAAGTTCAAGGAATGGTCTCGGGAGGTCATGCATGGGAATAGGGCTTTCTTTGAAGAGATATACAAGATCAAGTCTCTATGGTCTCTTAAGGAGCTTGTTCCGGATTATGACTTGATGAGGGCTTCTGCCGCGTTCTGGGACACTCGGAGGCATGTCTTTTTCTTCTCCTACAACAAGATGGTTCCCACCATTGAAGATTTCAGGGCGTTACTTGGAGGACCTGAGGTGGAAGAAGTTGCACTTCCCTTGCCCGGAGGGATGTCCTTTGCCAATAAATTGTCTGGCCTCCTTCAAATCTCTCCGGAGGAAGCCCGAGGTATGATTCAAGGAACCTGACTATTTTGACATTTCTGGTCTCCCGGATAGGTTTAGGAGCTTGGGTATTGTTGGTGATTGTTATTGGGATGCCTTTACTCTTTGTGCAATCGGGTCCTTGTTCATGGTTTGTTCCTTTGGGATGTGCCACCGGTCTCTGTTAGATGTTGTTGCGCACTGTCGGTTGGGCCGAGATATAGTTCCCTTGATCTTGGGAGAGACCCTTCACGCTATTAACCGCTTGGCTACCGGGAAGCGGTACATGCATGGAGGAAGCCCGTTTCTGTTGTCGATGTGGTTGATGGAGAGGCTGGGGGTCCTGCGGGAGGCTCCACTTGCATTCAGGCCATGGAATTTTGCCAGGAGGGGAGTTACAGTTGAGATCGAGGATCAGGCCTCGTGGGAGCGCTGGATGGCTCAGCGTCGTACCCAGGACATCCGATGGTGGATTCCGCACTGGCAGATAGAGACTAGGAGGACGCTTCAGGAGGGATCTCAGGTAGTCATGCTTCCGGGGCTCAGTTGGTCTACCTTCTACATTCCAGCTTTAGTTCTCAGGCAGTTCGGGATGGAGCAGGTACCTTTGGAGGGCTGCGATGATATTGCCACCCGGGTGGTGATGTCTGTTTCTATGGATGATCCATCTGCATTTTCCCTCTTATCCCGAGTATGGAGGTATCATGCTTTTCCTCCTATGGTCCTTCTCAGGCGTCCGGAGCGTATTTATCTGTCCACTTGGTACTTGGATTGGTATGAGGGACACATGGGGGAGACTCAGGTGGCTCTTATGAGTAGGTGTGAGGCCATGGTGGGACCAGAAGATGTCCCCGTGTCAGTATTGAGGAGAGCTGAGGCGAGGGCTAGCCCATATGACAGGAGTGGAGATGATATGTTTGACTATGAGATGAGAGTGGAACGTCAGAGAGACAGGGTTCCTATGATGCTACCCAGGAGGCAGGAGATTAGAGACAAAGCCCAGGCGACCAGAGCTTTGATAGAGGAAGGCTTGATGGACCCGGCCCCCTTGCCGGAGCTAGGGAGGAGGAGGACGGACATCATTCCCGTGCCTAGGAAGAACACAAGGCATGGCGGGAGGAGACGGAGGAGGACAGAGGGAGATGCTGGTACTAGTGGCTAGACCCTTGAGTATCCATTGATCGCCCTTGCAGGCACATGAGTTTTTAGTTATGTATTTTTTATGTCTTTTCTTTTAGCTCAGTTGTGAGTTTAAGAGTAGACCGGGCTTGAACTCATCAAGAAGTTTTTAACTGTAATGAATAGGTGAATTGCATTAGAGTTTTTCGAGACGCAGATGTGATGTGATCATTGTGTTGATGACAAAATTTGATATTTATTTATATTTTAGACCAAACCGTTTCTGGCTGCCTACGTTCCCCTCTTACAAGTGGACTAAGGGGCTCAGGTCTCCGTAGTTCGACCCTATGAATTTGTTTGTTTTTTTAGAAGGGGTAGGTAGAGAGAGGGACGAGAGAGGTGCAACCCTATTTTTTACTTAGGCCGCCCTTTCGGGTTTTCAACCTAGTTGGGTATTATTCTTTTAGCACCTTTGAGGGGAAATAACTTGATCTTTAGGCATATTATTTGCGGAGCTTGTCTCCGTTCACTGGATGCACGAAGGGATTTCCATCTAAATCTGCGAGCTGCATGGCTTCCCCCAGAAAAGATTTTCTGAACTACATAGGGTCCGACCCAGACGGGCTCCCATTTTCCAAGTGGATTGGTGTGGGTCGGAGGCTTCTCTTTTAACACGAGGTTGCCTTCTCGGATGTCCCGATGTTTCACTTTCTTGTCAAAGGCTCTGGCCATTCTTGCTTGGTAAGCCCGGGTGTGTTCCATGGCTTTTAGACGACGTTCATCTAGCAGGGCCAACTCATCGTGGCGACTCTGGAGCCATTCGACTTTGTTGATCTGATTTTCCAACAACACGCGGAGCGAGGAAATTTCAATTCGATTGGGAGCACGACCTCCATTTCGTAAGTGAGGGCAAATGACGTTTCCCCTGTGGCAGTTCTGACAGACGTTCTGTATCCCCAGAGGGCAAGGTGGATTTGTCTGGCCAATCTCTGCCTTGGACAACCATCTTCCTGATGATGTTTTCTAGAGTCTTGTTTGCTGCTTCAACGGCGCCGTTGGTTTGGGGCCAATAAGGGGATGATTTGTAACGAGTTATTTTGAATTCTGCCTACAATCTATCGCATTCTCCCTTGAAATGAGAACCATTATCGGAAATCACTTCAGCAGGCAATCCGTATCTGCACATGATGTTTTCTTTGATAAAGAGGGCTACCTTCTTGGAATTGAGGACTTTGTAAGACTTGGCCTCGACCCATTTGGTGAAATAGTCTATGGCTACCAGGACGAACTCGTGGCCGTTGCTTCCTGGTGGTGTAACCTTGCCGATGATGTCGATTCCCCAGGTAACAAAAGGCCAAGGGGTTGTCATGCAGTAGAGGTCGTGCGGAGGCAAATGGTTGAGATTTGAATAGCGCTGACAATTGTCGCAGCTTCTCACGAACTGGATGCAATCCGTTTCCATAGAGATCCAAAAATAGCCCATTCTCAGGATGACCTTCATTAAGGCTCGAGCATTCATGTGGGGGCCACAGGTACCACCATGTACTTCGTTCATCAGCTCGACAGCCCTTTGTTTGCTGATACAGCGTAAAAGGGGACCTCGGTAGCGCCTTTTGTACATCATATCTCCTAGAAGGACGTAGTGGAAAGCCAGGCATTTCAGAGCCATCATACTTTTTGCCTTGATTCCTTCTTTGTATTCCCCATCTTCATTTTTGAAGGAGGCTTCACCACTTTTTAAGTATTGGTAGATCTGAGCATACCACGGGTCGTCTACTGGTTCCCTCTCTACTTCTATCTCAAAGCAGTAGGCTGGGTTTTCTCTTCTCCCAATCCTGAAGGGTTTGGCTGATTTTCCTTCGGGTATTTCGACAAGGGAGGGTAGTGTGCCAGGGCATCTGTGAACCTGTTGCGGTCTCTGGGCAGGAAGTGGAAGCTGACCTCCTTGAACTGGGCTGCGAGGTCTTCCATATAGGCGTGTACTTTTGTAGACCCGGATCAATTGTTTTCCACTTGTTGGACACTTGGTTGATGATGAGAGAAGAGTCACCGTATACTTCCAAGTCCTTAATGTTCCTTTCTAAAGCAGCTTCCAATCCCGCTATGAAGGCTTCATACTCGGTGGCATTGTTAGTGACCTCAAAGTTGAGCTTTACAGCTATGGGAGTATTTTCATCTGTGGGGTCGACCAAGAGCATTCCTATCCCGTTCCCCCGTTTGTTAGCTGCCCCGTCAAAGAAGAGTTGCCAGCGATTTTCTCCTTCTAGAGCGAAAATTCCTTCATCAGGGAATTGAGGTTCAGGTCCTTGGCATTCATCACTTGGGAAGTCAGCCAGCTGGTCTACCATTACTCGTCCTTTCACGGATTTCCTCGTTACATAAGTGATGTCGTACTTGGCCATAAAGAATGACCATTTTGCCAATCTCATGGAGAGGGAGGGCTTGTCAAACAGGTATTTGATGCGATCCAATTTCAAGACCAAGTGTACTGAGTGAGACTGCATGTAGTGCTTCAACTTTCCCACTACCCATACTAGACCTGCGCAGGTCTTCTCGCAAACTGAGTAGTTGAGTTCACTGCCTTGTAGCTTTCTGCTCACAAAATAGATGGCGCTTTCAACTTTGGAGTCTTTCTTCTCATGTGCCAGCATAGCCCCAATTGCTGTGTCTGTGACAGTTAGGTATAGCAGTAGTGGCTTTTGCCGATATGGGGGGGCAAAGGATTGGAGGGTTCACAAGGTATGCCTTGATCTTTTCAAAAGCAGACTGGCATTCTGGGTTCCATTCAGTGGATGTGCTCTTCTTTATCAGCTTAAAGATGGGCTCACAGATGGAGGTCAGTTGATTCACGAAGCGGCTTATGTACTGCAGCCTTCCCATAAAAGATTTAACCTCTGTCAGTGTTCGAGGCGGCTTCATCTCAACTATGGCTTTGATCTTCTGCGGGTCCACTTCGATTCCCCGTTCAGTTACCATGTACCCCAACACTTTACCTCGTTTGACGCCGAAGGAGCATTTAGCTGAGTTCAGCCTCATGGAATGTTCTCTGAGACAGTCGGAGAATTTTTTCAAATCGATGAAGTGCTGGCCATCGGATCCTTTGGAGTGGACTATCATGTCATCCACGTAGACCTCTATTTCTTTATGAATCATGTCGTGGAACAGGGCGGTGGCAGCCCTCTGATAGGTAGCCCCAGCGTTCTTCAGACCAAACGGCATGACTGTATAGCAATATGTCCCCCAGGGAGTAGTGAAAGCTGTCTTAGCCTGGTCCTCTTCGGCCATTTTGATCTGGTTGTAGCCGGCGAAACCGTCAACGAAAGACTTGACCTCGTAATTGGCTGTAGTATCTACCAACATGTCAATGTTGGGCAGGGGGAAGTCATCCTTTGGGCTGGCTTTGTTGAGATCTCTGAAATCCACGCAGCATCGGACTTTTCCGTTAGCCTTGGTGACTGTTACGATGTTGGAGAGCCAGGTGGGGTACTCAATGACCCGGATGAATCCTGCTTTGAGCATCTTCTCAATTTCTTCCTTTACTTGTAACGACCACTCAGGTTTGATCTTTCTCAGCTTCTGTTTGACTGGCTTGACTTCTGGATCTAATGGTATCCGGTGCTCCACTATGGAGGGATCGAGGCCGGGCATATCCTTGTAAGACCATGCAAACACGTCCACAAATTCCCTAAGTAGTTCTGTCAGAGTTGCTTGTTCGGGCCCGTCGAAGAAACTGCCAATCTGCTTCTCTTTTGTCTCTTCTGCAGTTCCCAGATTCACACGAGTCAAAACCTCCTCGGCAGCTTGGGCTCGGTTTTTCTCTTTCTCAACAACCTGCTTAAAGATTTCTTAAATGTATTGTTCATTTAGTGTGTCTGCATCTTTATCTAGTGAATCATTATTAACCGTTTTTAAGTTGTTAGTTAATTTATCATTAGTTAAAGTGGCGATCAAGGGATACTCGTAAAGGTCGATCATTTCATTCAGAGTAAAAGGAAGTACATCATTGTCTACAATTTCATAGTCTTCTGGCGTAAGGCCATCAGACGACTCTAGGGACTCGAATTCGACGACAAGAGACTCAGAGGACTTGAGGTAGGTGGACACAAGGGGACGGGGAACCAATCCAAACTTCGTGACCATTTCTTCTTTGCTCGCGGACGGACCGGAGAGAGTTTCCCAATTCTTCAAGGGCATGGTAGACTGCATGACCATGGCTCAGGGATCTAACGGCTTCTGTCCTTCTGCTTCGATTACTGCGATCATTTCTTTCACTGAACCCCAGTCGATCAGATCTGGGATGTGCACTTCTTCCCTAAACATCTGCTGCATGACGGGACCATCCCATTCATTTAGGGAGAATTCTGGAGTCTTGGCCTTTGGCATGACCAGTTCAAACTCAGCTATTGTGGCCTCCTTGACAGTCGGAATGACTTCGATGAGCTTCTCAAACCGCTTTGCCAGCTCTGGTACCCCTTTTAAAGTGTACTTGCTCTTCATGGTGGTAGTAGCCCCAGGTATCTTGGGTAGGTCGAGAAACATTCTTCGGACGGGGTTGGCTCTGGTTCCCCTGAACTTACTGAGGTTCTCCTGTAGTTTTAGCCAGCCTTCTGTAGGAGTGGGTTCTTTGACGGCGGAATTGTCCAGCTGTGGAGCGCCCTTTATGAAGTAGTCAGTCATGTCAATACTGAAAGGGGGAGATTTAGGGCCGTTGAAAGGGGCCTTTTTTGCAGCAGCTTCCTTTCTTTTTCGAGCAATTTCTTTCTCTTTTGCAATCTCCTCTGAAGTTGGCTCATATCCCAGGCCATGGCGAGTTTTCTGTTCCTTCACCTCAATGACCTTGTGAGTCCCTTGTAGGCATTTCCCGAGACCCAGACCAGGCAGGTAATTCATATTTCTCATCATCCTCATAACAGGAGGGATCTTGTCCCGGGTGACAGTCAGATCCACGTTGCAAACTTGGATTTTAGGAGACTCGACTGTGAAGCCAGTCAGCATGAAATCATCCTCATCATGTTTGATCTCCAGGACAGGTATTCCACCCGTGTCAGTGCCTTCCAAAGTGACTAGGTCTCCATAAATGGTGGTTAGATCCCCATCTGAAACGAACTTTACACACTGATGAAGGCTCGAAGTGACCCCATTAACTTGGTGCAGCCAAGGTCTTCCCAACAGAGCATTAAAGGTGATTGGGATATCAATGACTTGGAATTCTACGGGCATCATTTTCTTTCCGAACCACAGATTTAAAGTAGCAGCCCCAAGTACTGTACGAGACGTTGAGTCATAGGCCTTGACTGTGAAGGAGGAAGGCTTCAGATCTATGGGCTTGATGCCGAGCAGGCTCATGATCTTTGCTGGGAGGATGTTCATTCCGGACCCATTGTCAACTAGGACCCGAGGGAGGCATCGTTCATCCAATTGGACCGTGATGAAGAGAGGCTCATTATGATCGGCTCCGAACTGGGGGAGATCTAGGTCCGTGAAGGTGACTATGTTTCCGTAGTGGATGTTCCCAATTAATTGCACCACGTCGTCAGGCGTAGCATCAATAGGGACCAGTGTGCGGGCCAGACTTTCCTCTAATTTCAGCTTGTGGGGGTAAGATGAGGTGAGTAAGGACCACAGAGAGATGTTAACTTGAGTTTGTTTCAACTGAGTGAGCACATGATCCTCTTTCTCGGGGTCAGGAGTTTCAGCTATCTTGGCATAGGGGTTACGGTTCTCCCTGGGTGCTTGATTCGCTGACTTCTTATCTGTCTTGGGATTATCCTGATGGATCTGCCTGGATCTGGTCAACAGGTTCACTTCTCCCTCTGGCTTATTTTTTGCCTCCTTACAGGACTCTTTCAATGCTGCTAAGGTCGACGGAGGAGCTTGCTTAGCAACTGGCCACCGATTCTGACTGATTTTGTTGCAAGTTTCCCGAAGCTTAGCAATAGTGAGGGGCTGAGCTTGGGGATATTGGGTATTACTGGCTTTTGACTGGGCAGCCTTCCAGATTGCTTCCCAAGTTACAGGTTTCTGAAACTGGGATTGCGTCATTGTTCCTTGGATGGCCCACAGATCTAGGGCGTCTTTCGAAGATCGAATTGCCATGTAGCGAAGGGGGCAACCCATCCTTTTCTTTATTTTCTTTAGTTAATTAGTCAGCAGGACAAAAGAGATTTTTAGAAGTGTATACCCGCAAGGGCATCATTTTTTTTGAAGATGGCCTCATTTGCTGAGGGCACAAAAGAACTCATTTCGAGACTTGGCTCTTTTGAGGGATCATTGACATGAAAAAGTGTATGGAAGCCCTTGCTGACAGAAATTAGTGTTTTAGCTCTACCTTCCCTATGTTGTAGAAAAAGAAGACTCGTCGAGACATTTGGAAACATGTTTTATCCAAAATGATCACAAGACTGCCCAAAATCCTCCATCAGTTTGAAATGCATTTATGACCGGACCATTTCTGGTTGCCTACGTTCCCCTCGTTGTGAGGAGCTCAGGCCGTCGTAGTTCAAGCATTTGAGCAATACGAGTGATCATTTGAAATAAGACCATTAAATAGTGCCTCGAGTCTAGCGAGAAAAGAAAAAGACTCATACAAAAGTTGAATTTTTAACTACCTTGTCCATAACGGACTACAATAGCAAATGTCCATGAAGGACTTTGGTAAAAAGAAAATACTAGAGCCTACGAAGGTTGACTAAGAGACTACAGTAACATTTTTATTTAAGGATGGGTAGCCCCCATCATAGCTATTCCTCATTTGTACTTGATTTGCGGGCCTCAAGATTGTGCAGTCATCTGTGCCGCGGCTTAGGTTTATTAGGGTAGAGGACGTAGTAGTCGAATTTCCCTGATGGTTCCCCAAGTGTCCCTACACTGGTATCACCGGCTTCGAACCTTTCTTTCAACTTTTGCTGGGAAGAAGCTTTCTTTTTCTTGGTAGGATGATCCTCATTTATCTCATCTTGATAGTCCCTCTCAAGACAGTCTGTGCAGTCACAGACATCCCACCAAATGTGTTCGACAGCTGGTGGTGGGTCCGGGGCCTCGATATGCTGATTGCTGGGTTCACCTGGAAGAAAATGGTTGGATTCTGAGGGGTAACGGAAGGCATTAGAAACTGGGGGAGCAGGCTCGTATTTGTCCTTTAGGGGAGCTCCAGTTAGCTTGGGAATTGTCAAGGTCCCGAAATGGCGCGTGGCTTCCTCGATCCAGGCCTGCTGCTCGTTCTGACGTTCCTCGAGAGCCTTGATGGCTAACCATACTTCCTCCATTGTTCGGAAGCTTCCTGGAGGAAAAGTCTCATTTCCATTGCTGATATCAGTTTGGACAGCTCGGGAAGCACTGGGATTTGTCCAGTGGGTGCTATTCTGAGGAGGAACATTTGACTGCTGCTAAGAAAAACCGAACTGACCCATCCCTGACTGTTGTTTTAGATCAAACTGTGATGGCGGCATTTTGAGCTGTTTCTTAGGGACCGGCTGACCTGCAGGCCGAGAGGCAGGGGTTCTGGTAGTAGTCACATAGGAGGCTGGTGGTGGCATCCTAACATACTCGTGGCGACCGAGAGTGAGATTAGGGTCCTCCTCTTCTTCCACGGTGAAAGTGCCATCGGGATTGGGACTGGCGGTCAAACCATGGCTCCTAATAGCCTCCAAAAGGCTATTTATCTGTGCTTCCTGCCGCAGTCTCATCTGTTCGACCAACTGGATTCAATCTTTGAGTGCATGCCCGAGGGATCCCGGGAGGCGGAGTGGTATTGTCCCCATTGTTGCCAGCTGATACAGACATTCTGAAAATCGGAGTTGAAGTGAACGGTGAAGCCGATGATGCGCTTGATTCTTCCGAACTAGCCAGACGGTGACCCGGTGTCCGTACTCAAGCCTTGCGAGGTGCTGCGGGAGGAAGATACAAGGGAGGTTCAGACTTTGGGGGTTGAAGAAAAGGGGTAGGTTTTTGGGCTCAGGGCTCATGCAACATGTAGTTATTTGTTTTTGTTTACTTAAAACGTGTTTTATTAAAACCTAAGCGGTTGGAAAAGATTGCTCTTTTTTTTAAAAAAACTACTTTGAGTCCTGGATCAATGGGACTCATCACTACGTCTGCGGACCCTCAACCTGTAACCCCGAACAAGGGCTTCATAGGGCAAGCGGGTCCCATCGATCAAAAAGGAAAAAACGAACCTAAGGTCTCGTGGATCATGAAGCCTTAACGCGCACTCGATGTAAATTACCGGCAAGGACAGCGTCGAGGGTCAATATCGAGTCAAAGTGCCTGACGGAAAACCGGTCATGACTCCGATTGAAAATAGTCCATAAGGTATCTTGACTCGTCGTTGGTTAAGCTGTAATTAGACATGGATTGAGCGTTAATCCTTGATGACTCGGTGTCATACCGGGAGCCGGTGTATGAGCTGTGTGGGTCAAAGTCAAAGTTCGAGCCCAGTCAAGATCGGGTCAAAATTCATGACGGAAAACCGGCATGACTTCGACTGAGTTAGGTCCGCGGGGGATCCTGACTTGGCATGTTGACTAGGGTTTGACCTACACGGGGCATGCACTGACACAGTCTGACACGGACCGGACCAAAAACCAACCGAGTCTCGGAAAAAGTGTCACAGACAAGTGCAGGGTCGACACGAGGGTAAACTAATGGCTATGTGGGTCGTCCCGTGCTCGCACCGAGAGGCGTAGTAAGGCCTCCCAGGCTGCTACTGAGATTTCCCAGGTTAAGGACGTAGTGTGTAGTGTAAGGTCGACATGCGTGTAGTGTGTGGCAGTCTATCTTCCTTTTTGAGTAAAAAAAATAGACATTTTCAAATGTATCTTAAAGGCATGATGCATGCAAAATATTTTTTTTTTCAAAACATGAAAGCACATAAGCACATAAAATTTTAAACAGTTAAAACAATCGATCTGACAGTCAAAATTTGACTTTTCCGGGACGGTCAAAACGATAACAATGCATAACAGGAAATACATACACACACAAAACAAAAGTCTCAAGCGTTGGGACGGAAGTTTGACCCACAAAAGCTCTTTTTTTTTTTGAACTGACACCAGTACGTGGCATTGTAATACCATATTTTATCCCCGACTCCAATAGGGAGGCGTTAATAGGAAGATTAATGGTTTCCTGCCTATATACTTTAGTATCATTTATTTATTTATTATTAAAAAAAAACTTATTTATGTCCCCAGCGGAGTCGCCACTGTGATGATGTGTATCCAATTTTTCTTTTTTTTTTTTGCGCCCGACAAAACATTTGCTTTGGATTTAGAAGTTTGAAAAATCTTTTCGGACTTTGTAAAATCATTTCGGAGTCGCCACGCCGTTTTTAGTTTAAGGGCCAAAACTTTGAAAAATACCCAATATTAGAGAAAGTGAGTTCGGAGGTCACGTTACACTCCGGGAAGAACGTTTGGCGTTCATCCGGAATGCCTCGTACGACGAGTCTTCCTCACTTGAAACCTTTTGTGTGTGTGTGTGTGTGTATTTGAAAGGACTTTTCTGAAAATAACTGAAATTTTAGGGACTGAAATGAAAAACAGTTTGAAAATAGTGATTGAACTGAAAATAACAGAAAACTGAGGGACTGTTTACAGATAATAATGTCATCCGCGTGGAGGAGATTGTAGTGCAATTTCATCCGCGCGGATGGGGCTGCAGTGTCAATATTTTTACAGTTTTCAGTTTAGTCACTGTAATTTCCAGAAAGTTAACTGGATTTACGGGACTTAACTGGAATTGTAACTGAAAAGACAGAAAGTAAAGGGGGTGTTTGGATTTTGGCATCCATGCTTGTCCTCTCTTTCCCTAGACTAGGATTAGTGGTCATAAGTGATGAATCCACTTAATCAAGTCATCCCGGGGGTACATTAGGACTTTGTGAGCATTTCATTTGCTAGGGGGAAAGGGGAACTCGACATGAAAGTAAATTTGAACAAGGGATAGGTCAAGATGTATCAACTTTAGAGGAAGATCTCTAAGGTGGTCATAAGATGACCATTCTTGAGATCTATACTCAAGTGTATCTCCTACATCTTGTGTGACCTATTTTATAAGTCTAGATGATTTTCATCCAAGGAAAGTGTTCCAAGGTGAGCATCTTAGACTAGGGAGGGGGATTTGCAAGGAAATAAATGATGTGGACCATTTGAAATGATCATCTATGGAGATTGACTCCAAGATGACCATATTTAGGTCAAGAAAGCAAGTAAATATTAGAAATGTAAAGAGGCATGAAATTAGGAAGTATGGACCATTTGAAGTGGTCATCCATGGAGATGAACTCCAAGATGACCATCTTCTAGGTCAAACAAGCAAGTACCACATAATGTAAAAGGGAAGTGGGGAATGACATGAAAATAAAGGAAAATGTGGATCATCTTAGAAGATCATCCATGGAAATGGATTCCATGGAGATCCTCTTAGATTCTTGGTACAAGAGGGGAAGGGGATGAGCAAGTAAGTAAATAAATAAGGCTACATCATTTGTATATGAAATGTATGCATGGATGAAGGAGATTTGAGTAAGGGAGGTGAGGGTTTATCAATTGTTTCTTGGTTTGTTGTTTAGTGTTTGAGAGATTTCAAGGCTTAAGAGTGGTTTAAGATGGATTTGAGGTTGGATTTGGTGTTGGATTTTGAATTTTGAAGTTGTAAATGACTATTTGGGAATGAATTTTGACAGCATAACAGTAGATTTTCGTATTTTTGGGTTTTTTCTCCCTTGTTAAACTGAGGGAGAAGGGCTGTATTTATAGGTTGTCTGGATGACAATCTTATCCGCGTGGACAAGATTGTAGGTGCAATCTTGTCCCCGCGGATGACCGCAGCAGCGTGCCTGATCTGTGCAGAAAAGCAGTTTTGGCATTTTTCTCTTGGTCAATATTCCCTTTTATTGGAAATGACAAATTTCCAGCGAGGTATTTGTCCATTTTTTAATTCCTAAGAGGTCCTTCCTCATTCAAATGGTCAAAATAATGTCCAAAATGCCCCTAAATGATTATAAATCATTAATTTGGGCTGACGGAACATTAACGACCCAGATTGGGGTACTTACACAAGGCTGAAGAAGTTTGGATGTACAATCAATAAAGCAAGGGAAGACCAAGTCTCCCTACAAACATGGAAGGTGGAGCTAAAAGTGGAAAGGTGGTTCCACTTCTCTCTCTCTCTCATGGCTGATTTCTGGCGAGATTGAGTAGACTACGAGTTCTAGAAACCTATATAAGTGCAAGCATATTACAACTTCAAATCACCCAATTCATAAGTTGAGATTTGAACAAGATACAACACAGTCTTACAGTGTTGTCCCATGTATTGGCAACACTCTATACAACACCGGTTAGTTATAGTGAATAGCTCTTATTCCTAGAGTTTTTCTGTGTGTAAGATATAGAGTTCTTATAAAGCGTGTGTTTTAGAATAGTCTTTCCATTAAGCTATTGATTGAAAATCATTAGGGAACTTTTTGACATTTTAACGAAAGTTTATTTTATAAGAAAGGTATTGCAATCCGGGCACCCTCAAGTTATATTTATATAACTTGAGAAAAATATATTATTTTGTGTTTATTTTATTTCTGCTGCTTTAAAATATCTCAATTATATTTCCTTTTTTGGATTGGTGTCAACAGTGTTGTTCTTAGTGGCAATACTCATTTTTGTTTTTCTCATTTCTTAAGCCATTGACAATTTATGAATCCATCAAAATAATCTAACTGGACTAGCTTTACCGGGAGGAAGTACCAAATAATTTCTCCTTCAGTCCATTACTGTTGGATATGAGACCATGCAAGTTTTTCACGCTAGTTCTTTTTTTCTTTTCTAAATGGAATGTGGTTATATAGTTACAAACTTGCTATCAATAATTTGTGTGCATGTGATGATTTTGTGAGTATTTGATTAATTGGTACATAACTAATTATTGAAGTAGAAAATATATAGATGAATTTGATTTGCGGGGAATCACTTAATACAAATACTAGCTTTACCGGGAGGAAGTACCAAATAATTTCTCCTTCAGTCCATTACTGTTGGATATGAGACCATGCAAGTTTTTCACGCTAGTTTTTTTTTTTCTTTTCTAAATGGAATGTGGTTATATAGTTACAAACTTGCTATCAATAATTTGTGTGCATGTGATGATTTTGTGAGTATTGGATTAATTGGTACATAACTAATTATTGAAGTAGAAAATATATACTAGATGAATTTGATTTGCGGGGAATCACTTAATACAAATACTGATTGACCCCCTGTTTGAACTTAGACTCGCACCATAGCCGCCCACCTGTCACAAAAATTGAGAAAATTTGAAACCCCCACCGGATGTTCTTCTCTCTCCGTTCCCTCGCTAGGGCTTTGGAATGTGGGAAGGGAGATGGAAGAGTCAGTGTAGAAGGCTGGGGATGTTATTCCTTGGGGATTGATGCTTCAATCTGGTTTCAGATATCTAGATAGTACGGGTTTTCCATGAATGGTTTAAGATATGCATAGTTTTCTTATTGACGCAATAAAGTAATGCATATTTAGGATTTTTAATTAAAAGATAAAGATAAAAAAACTTTTTCCATCATTTCTGATAGATAGAGCCTAAGACTCACTATTTTTTTGGCTTCAAAATATAATTGAATAAAGAAAAATGACTCTCTAAACCAGTGGAGGATCTATACCAAAACATTTGGGGTTGCCTCAGTGGCGGAGCCAGGAATATACGAAGGGTATGATGAATGGGGGTTCGAGGGCGGAGGGCCCGAATTTTTTTTTTTGGCCATACTGCATTTTGAACCACATTAACGCATTCAAGTTGATAGGCTGATACGCATAGTTTTAAAGACAAAAACTAACTCGAGCCTCAAGGTACTCATATGCCAATTGTCATCTCTACCAAAGGATGTCAAATACTCCGATAAAAGAGCAAATTATCCCTAGCCTATTTGACAGATTTAACCAATCAAAGAGCAAATTAGCAAAGGCTAAAACTTGGTAAGGATTCACAGTTCTACACAGTTTTACAAATCCATTCAGTTTGACAAAACACAAGATTGAAAGGAATACAAAAACTAACTCGAGCCTCAAGCATTTGAGCAATACGAGTGATCATTTGAAATAAGACCATTAAATAGTGCCTCGAGTCTAGCGAGAAAAGAAAAAGACTCATACAAAAGTTGAATTTTTAACTACCTTGTCCATAACGGACTACAATAGCAAATGTCCATGAAGGACTTTGGTAAAAAGAAAATACTAGAGCCTACGAAGGTTGACTAAGAGACTACAGTAACATTTTTATTTAAGGATGGGTAGCCCCCATCATAGCTATTCCTCATTGGTACTTGAATTGAGGGCCTCAAGATTGTGCAGTCATCTGTGCCGCGGCTTAGGTTTATTAGGGTAGAGGACGTAGTAGTCGAATTTCCCTGATGGTTCCCCAAGTGTCCCTACACTGGTATCACCGGCTTCGAACCTTTCTTTCAACTTTTGCTGGGAAGAAGCTTTCTTTTTCTTGGTAGGATGATCCTCATTTATCTCATCTTGATAGTCCCTCTCAAGACAGTCTGGGCAGTCACAGACATCCCACCAAATGTGTTCGACAGCTGGTGGTGGGTCCGGGGCCTCGATATGCTGATTGCTGGGTTCACCTGGAAGCAAATGGTTGGATTCTGAGGGGTAATGGAAGGCATTAGAAACTGGGGGAGCAGGCACGTATTTTTCCTTTAGGGGAGCTCCAGTTAGCTTGGGAATTGTCAAGGTCCCGAAATGGCGCGTGGCTTCCTCGATCCAGGCCTGCTGCTCGTTCTGACGTTCCTCGAGAGCCTTGATGGCTAACCATACTTCCTCCATTGTTCGGAAGCTTCCTGGAGGAAAAGTCTCATTTCCATTGCTGATATCAGTTTGGACAGCTCGGGAAGCACTGGGATTTGTCCAGTGGGTGCTATTCTGAGGAGGAACATTTGACTGCTACTAAGAAAAACCGAACTGACCCATCCCTGACTGTTGTTTTAGATCAAACTGTGATGGCGGCATTTTGAGCTGTTTCTTAGGGACCGGCTGACCTGCAGGCCGAGAGGCAGGGGTTCTGGCAGTAGTCGCATAGGAGGCTGGTGGTGGCATCCTAACATACTCGTGGCGACCGAGAGTGAGATTAGGGTCCTCCTCTTCTTCCACGGTGAAAGTGCCATCGGGATTGGGACTGGCGGTCAAACCATGGCTCCTAATAGCCTCCAAAAGGCTATTTATCTGTGCTTCCTGCCGCAGTCTCATCTGTTCGACCAACTGGATTCAATGCTGGTCTGTCTGAGGGATCCCGGGAGGCGGAGTGGTATTGTCCCCATTGTTGCCAGCTGATACAGACATTCTGAAAATCGGAGTTGAAGTGAACGGTGAAGCCGATGATGCGCTTGATTCTTCCCAACTAGCCAGACGGTGACCCGGTGTCCGTACTCAAGCCTTGCGAGGTGCTGCGGGAGGAAGATATAAGGGAGGTTCAGAATTTGGGGGTTGAAGAAAAGGGGTAGGTTTTTGGGCTCAGGGCTCATGCAACATGCAGTTATTTGTTTTTGTTTACTTAAAACGTGTTTTATTAAAACCTAAGCGGTTGGAAAAGATTGCTCATTTTTTAAAAAAACTACTTTGAGTCCTGGATCAATGGGACTCATCACTACGTCTGCGGACCCTCAACCTGTAACCCCGAACAAGGGCTTCGTAGGGCAAGCGGGTCCCATCGATCGAAAAGGAAAAAACGAACCTAAGGTTTCGTGGATCATGAAGCCTTAACGCGCACTCGATGTAAATTACCGGCAAGGACAGCGTCGAGGGTCAATATCGAGTCAAAGTGCCTGACGGAAAACCGGTCATGACTCCGACTGATAATAGTCCATAAGGTATCTTGACTCGTCGTTGGTTAAGCAGTAATTAGACATGGATTGAGCGTTAATCCTTGATGACTCGGTGTCATACCGGGAGCCGGTGTATGAGCTGTGTGGGTCAAAGTCAAAGTTCGAGCCCAGTCAAGATCAGGTCAAAATTCATGACGGAAAACCGGCATGACTTCGACTGAGTTAGGTCCGCGGGGGATCCTGACTTAGCATGTTGACTAGGGTTTGACCTACAAGGGGCATGTACTGACACAGTCTGACACGGACCGGACCAAAAACCAACCGAGTCTCGGAAAAAGTGTCATAGACAAGTGCAGGGTCGACACGAGGGTAAACTAATGGCTGTGTGGGTCGTCCCATGCTCGCACCGAGAGGCGTAGTAAGGCCTCCCAGGCTGCTACTGAGATTTCCCGGGTTAAGGACGTAGTGTGTAGTGTAAGGTCGACGTGCGCGTAGTGTGTGGCAGTCTATCTTCCTTTTTGAGTAAAAAAATAGACATTTTCAAATGTATCTTAAAGGCATGATGCATGCATGTAAGTGCTCCAATTTGAGCTTGTTAGAATTTTCGTTAGAAAATTAACGAAAGTTATAACATTTCTAACAATTCCTAACAATCCTAACATTTCTAACAAAATGAGGGTAAAATGGGCATTGTTATTTAAGGTTAAACCTCAAAAAGAATCTTAAAAAGCAAAACAAAGGAAGAAAACCAAAAATAGAAATGGCTGGAAACATAAAACTGGCTGTTAATTTGAATTTTCAAAAGAAATATTCCTCTTGTCCAAAGCCTGAAGCAGCAATTAATGAACAGTGCACGCGACTGGATCCATCCGCGCGGACATGTTTGCATTTTCAGGAGGGCTATAAATTGAGCCCTCCAGTCACAAAAATAAGGAGCCACAACACCAATTGCACCGAACCTCTGGCGAAATATAGAGAGAAAACAGTGAGAATTCTTCAAGAATTGTCACCATTTTCTCTCCAATCTTTCCCAACTCACACTCATCCACTCACTCTCATATTTAAGCCTTAAACACTCATACACTCAAGCCAAAAACTCAAGAACACAAGGAAGATTGGTAAACCCTCCTTCTCCTTACCCTAAACTCCAACCATGCATGCATTTGCAAACTACAAAATGTAGTTCTTTCATCTTCTTGCTTTAGATCTAAGAAGATCACCATGGAAGACCATCTCCATGGATGATCTTCTACAAAGATCAAAATTATTTTCAAGTTCTCTTACTTTCTTGCAAAGAAAACTCATTTTCAAAACCCTAAAAACCATTTTCAAGCATCAAATCTCATTTTCAAAGGATAAAAATCCCCTTCCCAAGCAAATGAAATGTTTAGTCCTAATGTACCCCAAGGATGGTTTGGTATAGTTGATTCACCACTAAAGTGTCAAGTGATCACTAACCAAAACCTAGGGAAATGGGGACAAGCATGGATGCAAAACCTCCTTTAAAATCACATTTTCTCTCTTGAGAAGTTGCTGTCCAGTAGCAATTTTCTCAGACCTCAGTCCATGGTCTAATTTTTTGGACACAGATAAATGTGGAATTTGGTGTTGACTACAAAACACTTTTTGTAGCCAACATCCAGATATTTCCATACATATTTTTACTTTATTTTTTGGGTGAGTAAAACCCCTCTTTTCAAATTTTCTTTCAGAGGCTAGTTCATCAGCTTCTGGGAATCCAGATCTCATATCTGAGGTTTCCAGAAGGTTTTGACCCCTCAAATCTTCTCCAAAATGGAAAATTCCTTCGCAAAAATCTTATTTAAGGTGTCTAGAACAACTTTCATTCTCTGAGTTTATCCAGATTATGAAGTTTTAAGACCCTTGAATCCATTTCAAAATCAAAGGTCCACTGCCTTTTTCATTCTGGCAGAAGTGGCTCTCAACTTCAAAAGGTCTTTTGAGTACCAAATATCAATCCAAAAATCTTCCAAAAAATCATGGGATCAGTTTAAAGTCTTAAAAAGATATCCCAATTTTTACTTTTCTGAGTTTCAAATTATTTTGGCCAAAACACACACACACACACACACACAAATGATTTTCAGCTTGGAAGACTCGTTTTACGAGGCATTCCGGGTGCACACTAACGTCCTTCCCGGCGTGTAACATGACCTCCGAACCCAAATTTCTGATCTCGGGCTTTTTTCAAAGTTTTGGCCCTTAAAACAAAAATGGCGTGGCGACTCCGTTCTTTTTCCCGGATTTTATTTGGTTTTTTTTCAAAGAAACGCGAAAAATCGAATTTTTTCCCGCGAAAATGGCGACACATCATCACAATGCAAAATTTTTTTTTTTGAAAACATGAAAGCACATAAGCACATAAAATTTTAAACATTTAAAACAATCGATCTGACAGTCAAAATTTGACTTTTCCGGGACGGTCAAAACGATAACAACGCATAACAGGAAATAAATACACACACAAAACAAAAGTCTCAAGCGTTGGGACGGAAGTTTGACCCACAAAAGCTCTTTTTTTTTTTTGCACTGACACCAGTACGTGGCATTGTTATACCATATTTTATCCCCGACTCCAATAGGGAGGCGCTAATAGGAAGATTAATGGTTTCCTGCCTATATACTTTAGTATCATTTATTTATTTATTATTAAAAAAAACTTATTTATGTCCCCAGCGGAGTCGCCACTGTGATGATGCGCCACTGTGATGATGTGTATCCAATTTTTCTTTTTTTTTTTTGCGCCCGACAAAACTTTTGCTTTGGATTTAGAAGTTTGAAAAATCTTTTCGGACTTTGAAAAATCATTTCGGAGTCGCCACGCCGTTTTTAGTTTAAGGGCCAAAACTTTGAAAAATATCCAATATTAGAGAAAGTGAGTTCGGAGGTCACGTTACACTCCGGGAAGAACGTTTGGCGTTCACCCAGAATGCCTCGTACGATGAGTCTTTCTCACTTGAAACCTTTTTTGTGTGTGTGTGTATTTGAAAGGACTTTTCTGAAAATAACTGAAATTTTAGGGACTGAACTGAAAAACAGTTTGAAAACAGTGATTAAACTGAAAATAACAGAAAACTGAGGGACTGTTTGCAGATGACAATGTCATCCGCGTGGAGGAGATTGTAGTGCAATCTCATCCGCGCGGATGGGGCTGCAGTGTCAATATTTTTACAGTTTTCAGTTTAGTCACTGTAATTTCCAGAAAGTTAACTGGATTTACAGGACTTAACTGGAATTGTAACTGAAAAGACAGAAAGTAAAGGGGGTGTTTGGATTTTGGCATCCATGCTTGTCCTCTCTTTCCCTAGACTAGGATTAGTGGTCATAAGTGATGAATCCACTTAATCAAGTCATCCCGGGGGTACATTAGGACTTTGTGAGCATTTCATTTGCTAGGGGGAAAGGGGAACTCGACATGAAAGTAAATTTGAACAAGGGATAGGTCAAGATGTATCAACTTTAGAGGAAGATCTCTAAGGTGATCATAAGATGACCATTCTTGAGATCTATACTCAAGTGTATCTCCTACATCTTGTGTGACCTATTTTATAAGTCTAGATGATTTTCATCCAAGGAAAGTGTTCCAAGGTGAGCATCTTAGACTAGGGAGGGGGATTTGCAAGGAAATAAATGATGTGGACCATTTGAAATGATCATCTATGGAGATTGACTCCAAGATGACCATATTTAGGTCAAGAAAGCAAGTAAATATTAGAAATGTAAAGAGGCATGAAATTAGGAAGTATGGACAATTTGAAGTGGTCATCCATGGAGATGAACTCCAAGATGACCATCTTCTAGGTCAAACAAGCAAGTACCATATAATGTAAAAGGGAAGTGGGGAATGACATGAAAATAAAGGAAAATGATGATCATCTTAGAAGATCATCCATGGAAATGGATTCCATGGAGATCCTCTTGGATTCTTGGGACAAGAGGGGAAGGGGATGAGCAAGTAAGTAAATAAACAAGGCTACATCATTTGTATATGAAATGTATGCATGGATGAAGGAGATTTGAGTAAGGGAGGTGAGGGTTTATCAATTGTTTCTTGGTTTGTTGTTTAGTGTTTGAGAGATTACAAGGCTTAAGAGTGGTTTAAGATGGATTTGAGGTTGGATTTAGTGTTGGATTTTGAATTTTGAAGTTGTAAATGACTATTTGGGAATGAATTTTGACAGCATAACAGTAGATTTTCGTATTTTTGGGTTTTTTCTCCCTTGTTAAACTGAGGGAGAAGGGCTGTATTTATTAGTTGTCTGGATGACAATCTTATCCGCGTGGACAAGATTGTAGGTGCAATCTTATCCCCGCGGATGACCGTAGCAGCGTGACTGATCTGTGCAGAAAAGCAGTTTTGGCATTTTGCTCTTGGTCAATATTCCCTTTTATTGAAAATGACAAATTTCCAGCGAGGTATTTGTCCATTTTTTAATTCCTAAGAGGTCCTTCCTCATTCAAATGGTCAAAATAATGTCCAAAATGCCCCTAAATGATTATAAATCATTAATTTGGGCTGACAGAACATTAACGACCCAGATTGGGGTACTTACACAAGGCTGAAGAAGTTTGGATGTACAATCAATAAAGCAAGGGAAGACCAAGTCTCCCTACAAACATGGAAGGTGGAGCTAAAAGTGGAAAGGTGGTTCCACTTCTCTCTCTCTCATGGCTGATTTCTGGCGAGATTGAGTAGACTACGAGTTCTAGAAACCTATATAAGTGCAAGCATATTACAACTTCAAATCACCCAATTCATAAGTTGAGATTTGCACAAGATAGAACACAGTCTTACAGTGTTGTGCCATGTATTGACAACACTCTATACAACACCGGTTAGTTATAGTGAATAGCTCTCATTCCTAGAGTTTTTCTGTGTGTAAGATATAGAGTTCTTATAAAGCGTGTGTTTTAGAATAGTCTTTCCATTAAGCTATTGATTGAAAATCATTAGGGAACTTTTTGACATTTTAACGAAAGTTTATTTTATAAGAAAGGTATTGCAATCCGGGCACCCTCAAGTTATATTTATATAACTTGAGAAAAATCTATTATTTTGTGTTTATTTTATTTCTGCTGCTTTAAAATATCTCAATTATTTTTCCTTTTTTGGATTGGTGTCAACAGTGTTGTTCTTAGTGGCAATACTCATTTTTGTTTTTCTCATTTCTTAAGCCATTGACAATTTATGAATCCACCAAAATAATCTAACTGGACTAGCTTTACCGGGAGGAAGTACCAAATAATTTCTCCTTCAGTCCATTACTGTTGGATATGAGACCATGCAAGTTTTTCACGCTAGTTTTTTTTTTCTTTTCTAAATGGAATGTGGTTATATAGTTACAAACTTGCTATCAATAATTTGTGTGCATGTGATGATTTTGTGAGTATTGGATTAATTGGTACATAACTAATTATTGAAGTAGAAATTATATAGATGAATTTGATTTGCGGGGAATCACTTAATACAAATACTGATTGACCCCCTGTTTGAACTTAGACTCGCACCATAGCCGCCCACCTGTCACAAAAATTGAGAAAATTTGAAACCCCCACTGGATGTTCTTCTCTCTCCGTTCGCTCGCTAGGGCTTTGGAATGTGGGAAGGGAGATGGAAGAGTCAGTGTAGAAGGCTGGGGATGTTATTCCTTGGGGATTAATGCTTCTTCTATAACTACTGCCATGAACAATGTTTCGATGCTTACCGGGACTAATTTTAAAACTTGGAAAAATAAGATAGCAATGGTCTTAGGCTGTATGGATCTTGATCTCTCATTAAGAGAACCTAGTCCCACCCCTCTTACTGACAAAAGCACTGTAGAAGACCGCTTAAGTCAAGAAAGGTGGAACCGTTCTAATCGCGTAAGCCTAAGTATCATGAAAGCACTGTGATTTATATTTCAATTCAAAGCTTTTTGGTACTAGTACTTTATCTTATGTTGATAATCTTTATTTGCTTGACAGGCAATTAAATAAATGAGTCCCATAATAATGAAACTAACTCTGTAGGCACAAAACGAAAGTTTTCAAGTAAAATTTTTTATACCTTATGGCATAGGTGTTTTGGTCATATCTCTAAAAGGAGAATTGACAAGCTTGTGTCTGAGGAAATATTACACAAACTTGATACTCTGGACACTACTAGAATCAGGCCTCTTACCGACGGACATTTCCGTCGGTAACTCTCCATATCCGTCGGAAAATGAACATTACCGACGGAAATAGTCCGTCGGATTCCGTCGGAAATAATTCGTTGGTAATACCGACGGACCATTTCCGTCGGTGATACCGGCGGATAGTCCGTCGGAAAATAGAAAATTCCGCCGGAAATTGTCCGTCGGAAAGCAGGTACGCCGGCCGGTTTGCCGGAGCCTTGTCGGAGGTTACCGACGGACATTTATGTCGGTAAATATTAAAATAATAAAATATTAAAAACACTTACCGACGGTTAAATCCGTCGGAAAAATTCATATTTACCGGCGGATATGTCCGACGGTAATTTGAAACATTTCCGGCGGATATGTCCGTCTGTAAGCTGCAACTTTGCCGGCGGAAATTTCCGTCGGTAATTAATTTTATTTTTTGTGTTTTTAATTATTTACCGACGGAAATATCCGTCGGTAATTTGACCAGATTTTTTTTAAAAAAATTCTATTTTATTATTAAACCACTTGTAAACCTGTCAAACCTGTTTTAAACAAATCCCAACTTAAAAAAACACAAACAACCTACAAACAAAGGGAAAAGGGGTAATGGGAAAGGGATAAGGGGTAATGGGAAAGGGAAAAGGGGAAGGAAAAATGTTTTGTTTGAACATCAAATAAAATGAAACTGTAATAACATCACATAGCGAAAGGGGAAAGGGGAAAGGGGAAAGGGGAAAAGGAAATTGTTTCGCTTGGGGAAAAGGGAAGGGAGAGGGAAAGGGAAAGGGAAACAAAATATATTTGTTTACATTACATGCCAGCCAAATAAAATGAATGTCAATCAACCACGACCCCGACCACGAGCGCTGCCGCTACCGCTACCGCTACCACCGCCACTACCACCGCCACTTCGCCTAAGGTATTGACCGACTGACTCATCAGAAGCGTTACCGCTATTACGTGGCTGTGGCTGTGGCTGTGATTGCAAATTCATGGTAGCCAAGTATTGTTGCATGCGCTGCTCAAGCTGTTGCTCCAATATACTCTGCACCTGGGCCTCCACCTGGGTGTGCATCTGGGTCTGCAATTGGGTCTGCACCTGGGCCTCCACCTGGGCCTGCACCTGGCTCTGGATCAGCTCCACTCGCCTCTCAACCTCTCTGTTGACCCGATCATCAAACGCTTCTTGATCCACATGATGACTGCCGCCGGAGGAAGAAGATGAAAAGTATTGCGTAGTAGGGCTGCGGAATGGCATGTTAAAATACCCCGCACCATGTCCTCCGAATCCAGGCAAGCGGTCTCCCTTTGGTTGCTTGTCTCGGAGGACAATGGCCGCCCAAAGCTTTTCACGAAAGGCGGGCCGCTCGGTGCTCTCAGGAGCCAAACTTCCTTCTTCAATAGCCTCCTCACGAGCCCGCCTATCATACTCTTCCTGAAAATAAATAAATAATACATTATACACTATGGTAGAAAATAATATTTCTTTAACTAAATAATTTATAATTTACTAATAGAAAATACTATTAACACTTACATAAAGGGTCTGGTAATAAGGGTTGACCCATTGTGGCCCTGAGCCATCAGCAGCCTCCGCAGTATGTGTAGCCAGAAACACAGCAGCAGCATCAGCCTCATCATCTCCGTGTTTCTTACGCTTAACATATAAAAAAATTAAAACTTTAAAAAGCCTATCAAATAATAACAATATATGAATCAAATAGAGTATTGCTTAATTTACAAACGGATAATAAATGAAGTAAGTTTACCATTCTGGACCAAGTCTCGCTGAAGTTAATTGATCCTCCAGTGTGCACACTCCCCCGCCCCTCTTGTGAGTTCCTATTCTTCTTTGCAATTTCTGAACTTTTTTGAAATTTCTCACTGTTCCAATAGGCTTCCCACTGCTCCCACGCACTAGTGGAGAAATTAGCTGGAGGCAAACCATCATTTAGCCACTTTCTTTTCATGTCGTACACTTTCCCAGCGTACCGCTTAGCAACCAATTTCTTGAAAGCCGCCTCGATTTGAACGTCAGTAAACCCAGGGCATGAATATATGTGCTACAAAAATAGTAAAAGTAGTTAAATAAACAAGGGAATAGTCTACAAACTTTACAAAGGAAAGAGAATTAAGTAATTTTACCTGAAACTGGCTATACCAGATAGCGTACACCTCTTTTGATATTGACTTCGGGGTGGGATAAAATTCCTCAAAATTATACTCGCTGAATAAATCCCCAAACCATCTAGCGGGATCTTGACAACCACCATGTATAAACCTATAAGATATTAATTGAAAAATAATATATCAATATATGTACAAATAAAAAGACAATAATAAAATGTAAACATTATATATATGACATTTACAATTAAATAATACTTACTGGCCACTGGGAGAGATAGATATTACCATTTTTCCATCCTCATTAATAATTGCGTCCAAGTTAACCCGTCCGGATGGTTCACTAACTGGAACACTAGAGCTTACATTACCTTGACTGCTCAAATCATCATCACTACGTCCTGAACCAGACGTAGAGCCCCTCCCTCCAGTCCTTGGAGAAACAAGACGATGGACAAAACCCGCAACCTTGCCTCTCTTTGAACGATTGCCACCTCGACCCGACATATCTAAACTAGTATATTATATATACAAATAAAAACAATATATCAATATATATACAAATAAAAAGACACTTCATTTAGGTTTATTGATATAAAACCCTAACCCTAATTCACACCGGCTTCTGGAACATCAGAATTTTCAGAATTTTCAACACAAATTGGTCTCGGTAGTCGGTTTAGGTGGATGTGAATAATTTTAAATATTAATATTTAATTCTTTGTTGTTAAGTATATCATTCTCTAGGGTGAAAGGACAATTCATGTCCATTAGGTTTAGAATTGGGGTCGGCTTCTATCCCATCCCGAAATACACGTATGAATTGCAAATATCACTTTGTCTACTTGCTTTATAATCGAAAATCAAGCAATTTTAATAGACAATAATGATATTTACAAATCATATAATCGTGCATAATTTTTATTTTTATTCATTACCATAACATGCATAATTTTGATCAATAAACAAGATGAGAGTCGTTATCATCCACAACAATCAAAACCCTATCTCAGCTTAGACCAAGAAAGACAAAGCAAACAAGTTCTCGACTGTTTGAGCAAATGATTTTCTGTTTAATATAGGTTTTTTCAGTTTCACTGTCCTCCTCTCTAAGGATCTCAAACATCACAGCCATGTTCTTGACAGTGCCTGTTTTACTCTTCACTGGTGGTATACGGTCACAAGTAAAAACAAGGTAACAGTATAACACCAGTGAAGAGAAAACAGAGCTTTCCTCCAATTTTTTCAATCTCCACCTTCCATTTACCCAAGATCCTGATTGCAGAATCTTCCTCATGAGCTTGAAAGCTGGCGGTGTTGCCCTCAATCTCACGGTTGCTTTGCATGTTTTGCGAAGCAACCATGAGATTGAGAGCAACACCGCCAGCTTTCATGCTCATGAGGAAGATTCTGCAATCAGGATCTTGGGTAAATGGAAGGTGGAGATTAAAAAAATTGGAGGAAAGTTCTGTTTTCTCTTCACTGGTGTTATGCATTACCTTGTTTTTACTTGTGACCGTATACCACCGCATAGAAAACAGACACTGACAAGAACATGGCTGTGATGTTTAAGATCCTTAGAGAGAAGAGGACAGTGAAATTGGAAAAACTCTTATTAAACAGAAAATCATTTGCTCAAACAGTGGAGAACTTATTTGCTCTATCTTTTTTTATCAAAGATGGACGGATTTTGATAGCTGTGTGAGAAAGGCTCTCATCTTATTTATATATACATATATGTATATTTTTATTATTTTATTATTATTTATTTATTTATTTTTTATTTCTTATTTTTTATTTTATTTTTTATTATTATATTTATTATTATTATTATTATTATTATTATTATTATTATTATTATTATTATTATTATTATTATTATTATTATTATTATTATTATTTATTATTATTATTATTATTTTATTATTGTTTATTTTATTTATTTATTTTGTTTTTTTTATTCCAATTTTTTATTTTATTTTAGTTTTTATTATTATTATATTTATTATTATTATTATTATTATTATTATTATTATTATTATTTTATTATTATTTATTTTATTTATTTATTTATTTTGTTTTTTATTTTATTTTATTTATTTATTATTATATTTATTATTATTATTATTATTATTTATTATTATTATTATTATTATTTTATTATTATTTATTTTATTTATTTATTTATTTTGTTTTTTTTTTATTTTTTTTTATTTTATTTATTTTTTATTTCATTTTTTTAGACATTCACCCCCCTCACCGTCCCAATATGAATATCCAAAACCTTTTAAAATTTGCTCTTCAAGAGTAAATTTGGAACTTTTTTGGACATTCATTTTGGGACGGAGGGGGTATCATTAAGGGGGTATCATTAAGGGGGTAACATAGTTGGTACGGAGAACGTGATGAACGTTCAAGATGCTATGGAGGCTAATATATTGGGTAAGGAGGGTCTTCATGGATTGGATATAAAATGGACTAGCATCTATGGTGGTACTCGAGACTCAGCACTTGAATTTGAAGTACTTGATGCGCTAAAGCCTCATATAGGCTTGAAAACTTTGGGAATTGAATCTGAGTCACTCTTTGTGTGGCGATTAGATTTCACCCCTATTGTAATATAGATTAACTCGATTAGTTACAAGTTGCAAGTTTTTTTTCTTTTTCAAAGGTAAATTAATTGCATTCAAATAAAAGTCAAAAAATGATAATTTATATGGATCGGAGCCTCATCCAATACAATATTTGCAAACGGATTAATATACACAATAGCAAAAAACCCTGAATCATAATCAGATCTCCATCAAACGTCCTTTCAAAGAATGATTTGGAATGCACAATTTTTCACCAAGTAGAACTTGTACACTGCTTAACATTGACATTCAAAAAATCTTTAAAAGAAAATAATTTGGCCTCAAGGAAACGACGAATGAAAATATTTGGATCGATAATATATGTTAAACCAAGCGTTACAAACATTACAATAGAAAGTAATACAAATAAAATATAAAAGCTCTCAACGCACTAGAGAGAATATAATGGCTCCCGACAAAGAGAATAATACATGGACTCTCGACAAACTCGACAAAGTACAGAAAGCCAATTCGCAAACTTATTAAATACAAATAAACATGAGTAGACCAAATAAAAAAATGGTGAGAAATTAAGAAATACCAATGAAGATCCATCGGGATATAGATTGAGTATGATGATACTATTTTGGACACATAAAAAATCATTATTTTGGACATATCAAAAATCACTCGCATAGCCTAGTAAATTATAATCATCATCTTTGTGAAGAAACATATAAGAAGAATTAAATCGAGTATTTTTTTTTCAACAATTATACATACACAATTAATTAATTTTTTTTCAAAATTAGGCATACTTTCGTAATCAATACTTGAGAGAGAGAGAGAAATCCAGTGAGAGAGAGAGAGAGAAAGAGAGATTACCGGCGACGGAGACAACGACGGCGAACGGCGGGCTCGACGGCAACGACAGAGACTAGGGCGACTGCGAGAGAGAGAGAGAGAGAAAGCGAGTGAGAGAGAGAAATCGAGTGAGAGAGAGAAAGGGATTGAGAGAGAGAAAGAGAGCTTACCGGCCGGCGACGGAGACGGCAACGGCGAACGGCTTCCATGGCGGAGACGGCATTTGTTCGCGAATTACTGATGAGAGAGAGAGAGAGAGTGAGAGGGAGAAATCGAGTGAGAGATGAATTAAGCGATTGAGAGAAACTTACCGAAGACGGCGACGGCAACGGCGAGGCGCTAGGGTTCGTTCGCGAACTGAGAGAGGAGAAGAAGCGTAAAAAATGAAGGCGTAATTAAAAAATGGGATTTTTTCATTATATATAGGGCTTCGTTACCGACGGACGTGGCCGTCGGTATTACTGACGGACACTGTTCCGCCGGTATTACCGACGGAAATTTTTAAATTACCGACGGACAAAATGAAATTTTAAAAAAAAAATTTCCCGGTAAAATAAAATTAATTTCCGTCGGAATACTTTTGTTTTCCGTCGGTATTACCGACGGACTAAGTCCGTCGGTAAATGTCCGTCGGTAAATGCCATGTTTCTAGTAGTGGGAAAATAACTTTTGTATTGAATGCCTTAAAGGGAAATTTACAAACACTAAAGACACAGAATCCTTGAGAGCCTCAAACGTCTTAGAACTTATTCATACGGATATATGTGGACCGTTCACTACCCCTTCATGGAACGGTCAAACATATTTCATCACGTTCATAGACGGTTTCTCTCATTATGGATACATTTATTTACTTCATGAAAAATCTCAATCATTGGAAGTGTTCAAGTCTTTCAAAGCTGAAGTTGAAAATCAACTTGAAAAGACTATTAAGAACGTTAGATCCGATCGTGGTGGTGAATACTACGGTAGGAATGACGGGTTAGGTGAACAATGTTCAGGTCCTTTTGCACGCTATTTAGAAGAGTATGGGATTGTCCCTCATTACACCATGCCAGGGAAACCCAATATGAATAATGTAGCCGAGAGACGTAATAGAACCCTTAAGGATATGCTGAGAAGTATGGTTTCTTGTACTTCTTTACCTCACTCATTATGGGGCGACGCATTAAAAATCCCATCTTATATTCTCAATAGAGCACCTTCAAAGGCTACCGACAAAACCCCTTATGAGTTATGGACGAATAAGAAACCTTCCTTAAATCATCTTCATGTATGGGGGTGTCCAGCAGAAGCTAGGCCTTATAGGCCTAATGAGAGCAAACTGGACCCTAAAACTGTTAGTAGCTATTTTGTAGGGTATGCTGAGAGATCTAGGGGATATAAATTCTATGACCCAAAAACTAGAACATTTTTTGAGACGGGAAATGCTAGGTTTTTTGAGGATGTTGATTTTAAAGGGAAAAATTTGAATAATGATTTTGAATTTAAAGAGTTAGAGGAGGAATTCGTTTATATACCTCTTCCTATAGTTCCTATCGAAAATCAAGCACTTGTGCCTGAAATTCGACAATAAAATATAATTCAAAATAACATTAATTCTCCTATTAATGAACAACATGAAAATGTTGATGAGGAAATTCAACAACCTCAAAATCAAGTTGAACCGGTGCCCTTAAGAAAATCTAATAGAGCAAGAAGGAGTGCCATTCCGAATTATTATGATGTGTATCTTGCCGAGAATGAGGAACCGTTAGGTTAAGTGGGAGATGAACCAATCACCTTCCATGAAGCCATTAGTGGTCCAAATTCTCATAAGTGGATTAATGCCATAAATGAAGAGTTAAAATCCATGAAAGACAATGACGTTTGGGATCTTGTCCCATTACCTAAAAATGTGAAACCCATTGGGTGTAAATGGGTATTTTAAGACCAAAAGGGATTCACAAGGTAATATGGAAAGACATAAGGCTCGTCTTGTCGCTAAAGGATTTACTAAAAAAGAAGGCATTGATTACAAAGAAACATTTTCATCGGTATCCTCTAAAAATGCTTTTAGGATCATTATGGCATTAGTAGCACATTTTGATCTTGAGCTTCATCAAATGGATGTAAAGACAGCTTTTCTCAATGGCGACATTGAGGAAACTATCTATATGAAGAAACCAGAAATGGTGACTGATTCAGATCAAATTAGTCAACTAGTTTGTAAACTTAAGAAATCCATATATGGGCTTAAGCAAGCATCTCGTCAATGGTACTTAAAATTTAACCAAGTTATTCTTTCATTTGGCTTTGAAATAAATCTTGGTGAAGATTGTGTGTACCATAAGTTCAGTGGGAGTAGGTTTATAATTTTGGTCTTGTATGTGGATGATATTTTACTTGCTAGTAATGATAAGGACCTTCTTAAGGAAACTAAGAAATTTCTCTCAAACACATTTGAGATGAAAGATCTTGGTGAAGCTTCTTTTGTATTAGGAATCCAAATACATCGTGATCGTTCACGAGGTATTTTAGGATTATCACAAAAAAGCTATATAGAAAAGGTATTACAAAGGTTTAGCATGGAAAACTGTAAGCCACATGACACTCCTGTCTCTAAGAGAGATAAATTCAGTTTAAAACAATGTCCTAAAAATAATATTGAATCCAAGTATATGGAAGAAATCCCATATGCAACGGCAGTAGGAAGCTTAATGAATGCACAAGTCTGTACTCGTCCAGATCTTGCATTTATTGTTGGCATGCTTGGTCGATACCAAAGCAATCCGGGAAAAGAACATTGGGTTGCAGCCAAAAGGGTGATGAGATACTTACAAAACATAAAGGACTACATGCTTACATATACAAAGTCGGATCATCTTGAGATTGTTGGTTATTCCGATTCCGACTTTGCTGGGTGCCAAGATAGTCGAAAGTCGACATCTGATTACGTTTTCACATTAGCTAGTGGAGCGGTATCTTAGAGAAGTGCCAAGCAAACATTAGTAACTTCCTCCACCATGGAAGCCGAATTTGTTGCTTGCTACAAGGCATCCAATCAAGCTATATGGTTGCGTAAATTCATTGAAGGACTGTGAATTGTCAAAGGTGTTGAAAGACCGCTTAAGTTATATTGTGACAATCGGGCCGCAGTGTTGTACTCCAACAACAACAAGAGTTCATCAAAGTCTAAACATATAGATATTAAGTTTCTTGTTGTAAGAGAAAGAGTACAAAATGAACAAATAGATATACAACTTATAGGGACAAATTCCATGTTAGCGGATCCATTTACTAAGACATTGTCTCCTTTAGTTTTTCACGAGCATGTTGCTCATATGAGTGTAATGACTTTTGATAATGCTTAAATCAATGGGAGTTTGTGTTGTTTTTCATTTGTTTTTGTTTTTGCATATTGATCTCATTTGGTTAAGAAGGACTAGTTGGAGAATATATATACATTTTGTATATTCATTGAATATTCCATGCTTCATATCTATACTTAATCTATGTCATTTAGTTGGATATAGATATGTGATTAATGTGGGTTTAGTTGCGAATCAATTACAACAACTGCCCCTTTAGTCCCTATCCTTATAAGACTAATGGACGGGATTGTGTTGGATGACAATAAAAGTGCACATAAGGGTTGTCATTCATATTATAAATGATTAAAGGAATTTATTAAGTCAAAGACACATATTCATGTAATCCAAGTGGGAGATTGTTAGAACATGAATTAATTAATATGTGTTATTTAATTCAATGTGTTATAATCATTTAATAAAGTTAAAGTATAGATTAAATATGTAGAATTCCATTAGGTGTAAGTACCATTAAATGATGGGCATAATGGTAACTTCACACCACCAACTTTATGAAAGGGTGTAGTCCCTAAATGAAGTGCCCCTTCTCTTATTATATAAAGGCTATCCATCAGCCATTAGAGACACTTACTACATTCACAAAAATTCAATCATAAACTTCTCTTCATTGATTAAGAAGATTAAGTGTGGGCACTATCATTTATAAGAACTTCATTCCCTACCTTTCTTTCTTCTCTCTTTAAGAACATCAAGATGGATTCAACAGGTACGCTTCCGCCTTCATCTTCTTTCTCAAACTTCTTCCGAACATGAGTGTTTTACTTTAATGGAATAGAAATGTTCCAACAATTCATTCAGTCAATCCAGAAATAACAAACAAAGTTTTCTCTCATCTTTCTCTCCCTACATTTCTGTTATTGATACTTGAATCCATGGCCATCTCAAATTATGAGATCTTGCAACTCTGTTGACTTGAGAATAACACTAAGAAGTCCAAGCAAGCGGCCATTTCTTAACTAGGTGGTCATTCTGTGAAGTTCATTTGTTACACTAAATTGCAAGCTTTTATGGCTCTTTGTTGATTTATAGGATGTATCAATGTGAGAAAATGTGGCTCAAGGTTAGGTTCACTGGAATGAAGTAGTGATAACTTTTTCCCCATGTTTGACTAGTGTCAATGTTTGTCTAAACTGCCTGGCTAGAGAATATTCTTCCTCCACCAGTTCATCATTATATTGTTTCCATTCTTGAAAGCAGCGAGATCCCAAATGAAAACATTTTCCTTTTCATCAAAATTATTCACAAAAAATCATTGGAGATTTATGTTTACCTAATTACATCCAAGCCATTGAGCCGTAGAAACAAAACGAAACTGAATAATGAGCTTATTAAGACATAAAGAAATTCAATTGAAGTCTACAACATACGTCAACTCCTCCATAAATAAATAGTTCATATCCGTTAGGCACCATAACCTACAAGAGTCCATATAGTTAATTTGGATTCCGCGGAGAAGTGCAATAGGGGTATCCCTTTAATGAAACTGGGGTATTGGTGGTAAACTGAGTAGCTTACTTTGTTCTTGTTACAAGGTGCCGAGGAAAACAATTACAGAAAATTATAAATAAATTACAATTAAACTATAAACTGAAAATACAAAGGATAAGTTGTTGAATTTTGATGCACGAGCCCAATGAAACCACTGTCTCCTTAAGACATATTCGACCCCTCATCGAGTGTGCTTGATTTTGCTTGGGTCGCTTGTCTCCCAGGATAGAACGTACAGACCGGGGGCACTTTGCACCTAAAGTTCCCGGTGAGTTGAATCGTGCTTGGACTAGATCATCTCTTCTTCTATAATGCAAGCTAGGAGGCCAAAGGATGAAGCAACAAGATGCAAAAGGGGAAAAATGGAAGAGGATTGCAGGAGCAAGTGTTTGATTTCTCTGCTGTGGTTTTTCTTGTGTTCTTCAAAATGATTTCCAAAAAGTTGTATTTAAATGTTGTTGACAAACAACTATTTAAACAATTCAAAAACCAAGATTCAAACTGAAAATTTGTTGTTAATTATGTAATAAACAAAATTATTACGAAATTAAACAACCATTAAATCGAAAATCTTAGCCATAATGATTTCCGTTTCAGTTTTTCACATTTAATACTTGGCTGTTACACTTCTGCTCAGGAACTGCTCGGCCGAGTCATGTACCTTGCTCGGCCGAGCAAGGCTTTGCACAGATCTGCTTGGCCGAGCATGGCTTTCCAGAACATTGGACTTTCTGCCATGCTATGCTTGGCCGAGTTAACACTCTGCTCGGCCGAGCATATCAGTAAAAGTCAAAGCCATTTTTGATTTACAAAATAAAAATTTATTAACAAAAGTGGGCCAAATCCTTTGAGAATTTATATTTAATTCATCCAAAACCCATTCTGGAAAAATAAATATTTTATTTCACAAACACTAAACCACTTAAGTAATTTGACAAAATTACCCTTTAGAAATTAATCCATTAATTTCCTTCAAAACACACTATTTTTTCAACAATCCCCCACATGAAGGAAATTCATGAGGATAGGTGATAAAGTCCGGCAGTCGAAAACCTGCATAGGATAGGTAGGGGTTTGCCCTTTGAACTTTCCCTTGTAAAAGCATATTTACTCTACTCGCTAATCAGTAGACACGATGTCCTTGAACTGATAGCTTTTTGTGTAGTCGATCATATACTTTACACATGTATCTCCCTAACACAATTCAGCTCTCATAGTTGTGTCCATTCATGGCCCTGGATCACAATGCCTGGTTCTGTGAGAAGGTCTAAGAATTGAGCCTCACACAATTCTCCTCGAAGCGGCCTCTACTTTTTTTCTCACATAGGTGATTCTTTTAAGTAACTCATTTATTTCTCATAAGAATCATTAAAAGCCGTAGGCTTAACCTCTTCATCTCAGGATGTCACTTTAAGGAATGAGTATAGGGTTGACCCCCACAGTGACGCTACAAGTCTTTTAACAGTTAGGTTGTCCCTTTGAACCTAGATCTTGGGATCTCCAGTCAGCTAGGTTGGGTTTTCCGCTGTGTTTAACTTCTCAAGAGGCTTTAAACCCATTCCTAATGTCAACCTTGCAACTATCTCTTTACTTAACCCTTTGGTTAGCGGATCCGCCAAATTATCTTTTGACCTTACATAGTCAATAGATATGGTGCCAGTTGCAAGTAGTTGTTTAATGGTATTATGTCTTCGACGTATATGTCTAGACTTACCATTATACATATTACTTTGTGTCCTACTAATCGCAGATTGGCTATCGCAATGTATACTAATTACGGGCACGGGCTTTTCCCATCTTGGAATATCTTCTAGAAATTGGCGTAGCCATTTGGCTTCTTCACCACATTTATCTAGTGCTATGAACTCAGATTCCATGGTTGATCTGGCTATAACAGTTTGCTTAGAAGATTTCCATGATATAGCTGCACTATATCCTTCTATCACAACTGGATGTCTAGTGTAATGTAATCCAAAACCATGAGTATATCTTAAGTACCTTAGTACTCTTACTATATCCTTCCAATGATTTGTTCCAGGATTACTTGTATACCGGCTTAACTTGCTAACAGTATAAGCAATATCCAGCCTAGTACAACTCATCAAATACATTAGACTTCCGATAATTCTCGAATACTCTAATTGAGACATCGATTCATCTCTATTCTTTGAAAGATGAAGATTTGGGTCGATTGGAGTACTCGCTATTCCATTGTCATCCATGCTAAATTTCTCAAGAATTTTATCCACATAATGAGATTGACTTAACACAAGTTCGTTGGATATTCTAGAAATTTTAACTCCAAAGATTACGTCCCCAAGTCCCATATGTTTCATGTCAAACTTCGAATTCAACATGCCTTTCGTGGATTTGATCATCTTATCACAACTCCCTATGATAAGCATGTCGTCTACATAAAGACACAAAATGACATAGCCATTTTCCGTGGTTTTAGTATAGACACAATTGTCACACTCATTTATTTTAAATCCACTTTGCATCATAGCATTATCAAATTTCTGATGCCACTGTTTTGGTGCTTGTTTCAAGCCATATAATGACTTTACTAATTTGCACACCTTCTTTTCTTGTCCACACGCACCAAACCCCTCGGGTTGTTCCATGTATATCTCCTCTTCTAAATATCCATTTAGAATGGCTTTTTTATATCCATTTGATGTATTTTAAGATTTTTCAATGCGACAATTGCAAGTACAACTCTTATTGATGTTATTCTCGTGACGGGAGAATACATGTCAAAATAGTCTAGGCCTTCTTTCTGTCTGTAACCTTTAATTACAAGTCGGGCCTTATACTTATCAATTGTTCCATTCACTTTCATTTTCTTTTTGAAAATCCACCTATATCCTAGTGGTTTACTTCCCGGAGGAAGGTCCACTAGTTCCCATGTGTGATTTTGCAAAAATGGAATCAATTTCACTTTTAATTGCTTCCTTCCACAAAGGTCCTTCCGAAGAGCTAACGGCTTCTTTGTAACTTTGTGGTTCACTTTCTACCATATAGGTTAGAAAGTTCGGACCATAGGATTTTTCAATCCTAGCTCTTTTGCTCCGTCGAGGTTCAACCTCTTCTTCTTCACTTTTATCTTGAACGTGTTCTTCTTCTATTGAATCTATAACCCTGGTCGATGAGCTTGCCTCATTTCTTGACTTACACGGGAATATATTTTCAAAGAAAGATACGTTCACAGATTCCATTATATTATTTTTGTGTATAGCTTCAATTTTTGACTCATACACAAGAAATCTATAAGCACTACGAGTTATGTGCAAATCCAATAAATATGCAATCAACGAGTTTTAGGTCTAATCTTCACCTTTTTAGAAGGAGGTATGGCTACCTTTGCAAGACACCCCCACACTCTCAAGTGTTTATAACTTGGCACTCTTCCATGCCATAGTTCATAAGGAGTTTTGTCTTGTTTCTTTCGGGGTATTTTGTTTAACACATAGTTAGCCGAAAACACGGCTTCCCCCCACATGTTATCCGGTAATCCCGAACTCAATAACATGGCATTCATCATTTCTTTTAATGTCCAATTTTTCCTTTCGGCAACACCGTTTTGTTGGGGTGTATAAGGTACCGAGGTTATATGTTTAATTCCACTTTGAGCACATATTGCTTCAAATGGAGATTCATATTCACCACCTTTATCACTTTTTAGCACCTTAATTTTCCGGTTTAATTGATTCTCAACTTCATTTTTATAGAGAGTAAACTTCTCTATAGCTTCATCTTTACTTTTTAAAAGATACACATAGCAATATTTTGTGCCATCATCTACAAAAGTCATGAAGTACTTATTGCCACCCCTTGATTGTGTTGATTTAAAGTCACATAAGTCCTTGTGAACCAATTCAAGTGGTTCACTATGTCTTTCAACTGAATGGAATGACTTTCAAGTTAATTTTGCTTCTACACAAATTTCACATTTTTGTTTACAATCAACTTTAAACTTTGGAATAGAATTTTCTTTTGTCAAACGACGTATAGAATCAAAATTAACATGACCAAGTCTACCATGCCACAAATTAAATGACTCAAGCAAGTAAACGGAACAGATATTCATATCATTAGCTTTTGGCTTAACCACCATTACACTTAGCTTAAACATTCCATCATTGACATAGCCTTTACCTACAAACATTTCACTCTTAGACAAAGTGACTACATTGGACTCAAACACAATTCGAAAACCATGCTTTATCAAAAGCAATCCGGACACCAAGTTCTTCCGGATGTCGGGCACATAAAGCACGTTGTTGAGAGTCAACTCCTTCCCGAATGTCATCTTCAAAACCACTTTTCCTTCACCTTTGATCTCGGAAGTGGCTGAATTCCCCATGAATATATTCTCGCCATCCTTAGCAACAAGAGTACTAAATATGTCTTTGTTGGAGAACACATGTCTAGTAGCACCGGTGTCAATCTACTATTGATTTGGGTTTGAACCCACCAAATTCACCTCGGAAACCACAGCTGCGAGGTGCATCTCGGACACGTCCCTAGAAATGCCTTCCACCATGTTTGCCTCACGAGCCTTCTTGGGCAACTTGCAAGCATGAGCTTTGTGGCCTTTACCACCACAATTGTAACAAGTTCCTAAGAACTTCTTCTTGGAAACACCACCTTTTGGTCCCAAGTGGGAACGCTTGGAAGTTGTCACAACCTTCCCTTTTCCCTTCCCAAAGCTTTTGCCTTTGGAGCTTTCACCATGCTCCACCATATTGGCCTTAGCCACACTAGAAACAAACTTTTTCTCAGCGACTCTATTGTTCTCTTCAATACTCAACCGAAGGATTATTCCTTCCACATCCATTTCCTTTCGCTTATGCTTAAGGTAGTTCTTGAAATCATTCCAAGATGGAGGCAATTTCTCAATGATTGCAGCCACTTGGAAGCTTTCACTTATGATCATACCCTCGGCATGAATCTCGTGCAAAATAGTTTGAAACTCATCAACATGAGATTTCACACTCTTGCTGTCCACCATCTTAAAATCAAGGAAACGGGTAACAATGAACTTCTTTGTTCCCGCATCCTCAATCTTATATTTGTGTTCTAAAGAACCCCATAATTCTTTTGCAGATTTCTTCTCATTGAACACATTGTAAAGAGAATCTAAAAGCGAATTTAGGACATAATTTCTGCACAAGTATTCCCCATGCTTCCATGTTTCAACCGCAGCCAAGGTTGTAACATCGATTTCTCCTTCACTCACCTTTGGCATATCCTCTTTCGGATATTTTGCCAAATTCAAGGTAGTGAGGTAGAAATGCATCTTTTGTTGCCAACGTTTAAAATCGTGGCCAACAAACTTCTCGGGTTTTTCCGCAGGGGGGGTCGGGATATGAATCATAGGAGGATTTGTCACAATAGTCGAGCCACTTCCGTTTCCAGTTTGGGGATTAGTTTGGGGTCCAGTTTGGGATCCAATTTGGGTCTCCACGTTGTTGTTGTTAGTCGCCATCTGAAACACAACAACTTAGTTAGTATTTTCTGTTTTAAAATTTGTAATCGACTCCCTCGATTAGGGAATATGTCTTAAGATTGTTACAAGGTGCCGAGGAAAACAATTACAGAAAAAATGTAAGTAAATTACAATTAAACTATAAACTGAAAATACAAAGGATAAGTTGTTGAATTTTGATGCACGAGCCCAATGAAACCACTGCCTCCTTAAGACATATTCGACCCCTCACCGAGTGTGCTTGAGTTTGCTTGGGTCGCTTTTCTCCCAGGATAAAACGTGCGGACCGGGGGCACTTTGCACCTAAAGTTCCCGGCGAGTTGAATCGTGCTTGGACTAGATCATCTCTTCTTCTATAATGCAAGCTAGGAGGCCAAAGGATGAAGCAACAAGAAGCAACAAGAGAAAAATGGAAGAGGAATGCAGGAGCAAGTGCTTGATTTCTCTGCTGTGGTTTTTCTTGTGTTCTTCAAAATGATTTCCAAAGAGTTGTATTTAAATGTTGTTGACAAACAACTATTTAAACATTTCAAAAATCAAGATTCAAACTGAAAATTTGTTGTTAATTATGTAATAAACAAAATTATTACGAAATTAAACAATCATTAAATCGAAAATCTTAGCCATAATGATTTCTGTTTCAGTTTTTCACATTTAATACTTGGCTGTTACACTTCTGCTCAGGAACTTCTCGGCCGAGTCATGTACCTTGCTCGGCCGAGCAAGGCTTTGTCTAGATCTGCTCGGCCGAGCAAGGCTTATGCCTCGGCCGAGCATGGCTTTCCAGAAATTTTGAACTTTCTACCATGCTATGCTCGGCCGAGTTAACACTCTGCTCGGTCGAGCACATCAGTAAAAGTCAAAGCCATTTTTGATTTACAAAATCAAAATTTATTAACAAAAGTGGGCCAAATTTTTTGAGCATTTATATTTAATTCATCCAAAACCCATTTTGGACAAATAAATATTTTATTTCACAAACACTAAACCACTCAAGTAATTTGACAAAATTACCCTTTAGAAATTAATCCATTAATTTCCTTCAAAACACACTATTTTTCCAACAGTTATTTATATTCTTCATGGAGTTTGATATCAAATGGCATAGCTAATATGTATGGCATTGTAAAACGTCGATTTAAGCTTTTAAAATATTTCATATTTAAAACAGTCCATAGCAATGTACACCAATTATATTTGTGGAATAATATAACATCCTCCCAGTTTGTTAAGCACATTGTGAAAATTTTATGAAGGATTTTATTTTAGTGAAAGTTGCCTAACTATTTTTGTCTGATCTCATCAGGAAGGGAATTGTAAAAATAGTTGTGGATCAGATGTCCTGTAATTGGAGGAGCACATAGTGCCATTCCATTTGGTCATCATGTGAATGCCAGAGAAGGATTTTTTTTTTTTTTTTGCGAGCGAGCCAGAGAAACAGTTGGGAAAAGGAAAAAAAAAATGAGCATGCCTTGATTGCCCAAGTATCACAAAAAAGGGCCATTCCGTGTATGATTTTTTTTTTTTTTTAATAATTTTGATTTGGATTAGATTGAAGTTGCGTAAAGGATTTACCTTTTTGTTTTCTGAGTCGGTCTGGAGAGAAACGCGTTTCTCTGTGCTTCTGGAGAAACGGGGCTTGTTTTGTCGCGCAACATAATAAGCCAGTTTCTGGATATACTTTCATCAGCTTCTGGATATCCAGAAGCTTTGGAAAGGATATCCAGAAATCAAATATTTTTTCTGGATATCCTTTCCAAAGCTTCTGAATATCCAGAACATTGAATATGGATATCCAGAAGCTTTGGAAAGGATAGCCAGAAAAAATATTTGGTTTCTGGATATCCTTTCCAAAGCTTCTGGATATCCTTTCCAAAGCTTCTGGATATCCAGAAGCTTAGGAAAGGATATCCAGTTGTGGTGGCTAAGTATGTCGCGCGACAAAACAAGCCCCGTTTCTCCAAAAGCGACGGAGAAACGCGTTTCTCCCCAGATTTTGTGTTGTTTTCTTTTTCTAAATTGAACTCTCTTCTTGAATTTTATATTTAGTTAGTTTCTCCTAATTGTGTTTAGAGTATACTTTTAAAGATCTTTATTGATTTTTTTTTTTAAATATTTCCGATTGTGTTTATGTGGTGGTGGTGTAAAAATTTAACATTACATTAAGCCAATCAACATCTCTTTAACCTATCTATCGCAGAGTAGGTCGTACATTTTTATAAGACGTACTAATTTCATATTGTCACCGTGCCATTTACATGGGCAAGTGAGTACTAGTTTATTACAAAAGTGATTGAACATTTTATTTCATTTGTGGAACATGTATGCTATTGTACATAACATTGCATCATAGAACATAAAATGCTGCCCATATACTTGAACCATCCTTATCCTCTCCGGTTGGCTTGTTGTCCATCTCAACCCGAGAAGTTGTGCTTGACTCACCCTGAAACCATTCAACGACAATAGCTAAACATAAGTACCAACTTTTATGCCAAAATTTCATGAAAATAAATTGAACTGTTTATGCATTTTCTTTTACTTGCAACATAGAACCAAATAGGATCGCTCAAAATTATAGCCTGACTTTTGCTTTCTATTTGTCCTTCACAAAATTATGAACGACATAGTTTTTCTTAGGTGAATTAAGGGTGGGGGACCAGACGGATGGATTAATTTCTACGAATTTATGCTTATGCTTATACAAGAAATAGAGGGAAGGGATCCTGTATCATATCAGAATATCAAAACACATTGTTTAAATCTAAGACGTGTACAAGAACTAAATATGACTCTTTTTAACTTCAAAAAGCTAGTACTACTAAGACTCAACATAGAACCAAATAGGATCGCTCAAAATTATAGCCTGACTTTTGCAATCTCCGCCGGTAGTTCACTAGTGAAGACCTTACTTTCCTTTGGAGCTTTGGTTCAATTGTTCTCCGGTACATTAAGACTCTCCATTAGTGTGTGTGAGAGAGAGAGTGATACAGGAGACGGTTCTGGAGACGAAGCTTCTGGAGACTAGGCGGCCGCTTCATCCATTCCCAGGCGCGCGCCTCAAGCTCTTTCCACGGAGGTATTTTCTGTTGTGAAAATCACGTTCTTGCGCAGCGGAATAACGGATCAAGCTTTGAGAATGAATAAATAAGATGCAACACACACGAAAAGTAAATCACACACAAAAGAACACACAAGAATGTTAACCCGGTTCGTTGCAACGACAACTACGTCCGGGGGCGCTACCAAGCCAAAATATTCTCACTATAATATTTTCAGATGTTTACAATCACAGCACCAATTTGTTTCTAGGCTACCACATGTATTTATAGGATACAAGAAATCAAATCCTAGCAATAAAAGGGTTCCTAACTTAAGAAAGTATTATTCTTCCTTAACAAGTCTTCCCAAATATTGCTGTCACAAGGAATCCCAAATCCAAGAGGAAATCTGATCAAAATAGGAAACTGAATCAGTCCAGAATCGTACCAAGCGCGGCCGCCCTCCCTACAAGCGCGTCCGCGCTAATATCCAGAAACTCCAGCTCCTTGCTCGACACTCCAGCGCGGCCGCTCTGGCCCTCAGCGCGGTCGCGCACATGGTCAGAAACTGCTCCTGCGAAATTCCTTCACGATTTGACTCCAAACCCAACAATCTCCCACCTGGAGACAAACCATCCATGATACCTCGTCTTGAAACAAACAAATCTCAGTTTTCAGTGGCCAGCTAATGCGTTGGTAGCGCCCGGCCTCTTGTCTAGTTATCCAAGTGAATTGAAGCTGAGCAACGCTTCAACATAACTGTCGGTTCTACCATGCTCCGAGTCTTCATTCCGAATGATCCTCCCTGCACATCCCCGCTCACTTGCTTGCTAACTATCGATCCTGAATAGCGCAAATCCACGTGCCCCACACAATCACAAGCTTGGAACCTTTGTGTGTTCTTTGCAACCCATCGCATCACCGTTCTAGATCCCGCTCCCATGTTGACCAAATTGGCTCCGCGTCGGCCGACTTCATTACCCAATTTTCTATCAACATACCGTTTAGTGAAATTTCTCCCACCATGGCGATCTCGGCCACCACCATTCATCATTGGGATTCGCCTTCGTTTCCCCCAACGACTCATGTTGCATGTGGTATACAACATATTTTCCACCCCGCCACGAGCCACCAAGCTAGCTCCGCGGTTTATCTTCCATGTCCCACAACCGAAGGTCACCACACAACCCTCCTTATCAAGTTGCCTTATGGAAATCAAGTTCCTCTTCAAATCCGGAATATGTCGCACGTCACGTAGCCGCAAAACAGTCCCATCCGTTGCTTTGACCCGAACTACCCCCTTTCCAATGACCTTGACTGGATTATTGTCTCCCAAACGAACAACCCCAAAATCACCCGGAATGTACTGCTCCATCCTTTCTGCACTAGTGCATGAATGAAACGTCGAGCCCGAATCCAAAACCCACGAATCCGTTGAACTGCTCCCACCCAAGATTAATGCATCCGCTAACTCTTCAGCAACATTCAATTCCTTCGCTCTGCCTGACCGCTTCGGACAACTTCTCCTAAAGTGCCCCTTCTCCCCACAATCGTAGCAAGTAATCACCTTCTTGCCACCTTTACTCTTTTCACCGACGTTCAATGCTAGCCCCGATGTCCCCACCTTACTCTTTCTACGAATTTCTTCGCCAAGAATAACATCAACGACATCCGAAAACTTCAGCTTCACTTTTCCTGTTGAAACGTTAACTGCTATCGCAGTCGTATCCCAACTTTCCGGTAAAGAAGAAAGTAAAATCAACGCTAGTACCTCATCATCAAGAGTAATGTGCCCACGGAAGACGGTTGGGTCGCGGTAGATTTGAATTCACTTATGTGCTTTGTCGCCGACATGCCCTCTACCATCCTTATGTTCAACAGGCTTCCTCATCGAGATGAGCCTTGTTCGCCGCCGATGGTGCCTCGTACATGCTCGCCAACATCCTAACATCTCCATGGTAGTCTTCGCCTCCAAAACATTCTTCGCGACATCCTTGGTCAACGTTTGCCTAACAAGCCCTAACGCTTTCCGATCCAAGATTTCAAATTTTGCTTCCTCTATGTCATCCGGCTTTTCTTTTAATGGTAGATACAAATCCTTGTTCCACAAAACATCTCGATCTCAAGGCCTTCCAAAAATTGAAATCCGTCCCATCAAACTTTTCGATCAACACCTTATTACCATTCTCCAAAGCTCCCAAGAAATCCATAGCAAAAGATAACCCAAGCAATGATTTGACAAAACCAAGAGCTCTGATACCAGTTGTTGTGAAAATCACGTTCTTGCGCAGCGGAATAACGGATCAAGCTTTGAGAATGAATAAATAAGATGCAACACACACGAAAAGTAAATCACACACAAAAGAACACACAAGAATGTTAACCCGGTTCGTTGCAACGACAACTACGTCCGGGGGCGCTACCAAGCCAAAATATTCTCACTATAATATTTTCAGATGTTTACAATCACAGCACCAATTTGTTTCTAGGCTACCACATGTATTTATAGGATACAAGAAATCAAATCCTAGCAATAAAAGGGTTCCTAACTTAAGAAAGTATTCTTCTTCCTTAACAAGTCTTCCCAAATATTGCTGTCACAAGGAATCCCAAATCCAAGAGGAAATCTGATCAAAATAGGAAACTGAATCAGTCCAGAATCGTACCAAGCGCGGCCGCCCTCCCTACAAGCGCGTCCGCGCTAATATCCAGAAACTCCAGCTCCTTGCTCGACACTCCAGCGCGGCCGCTCTGGCCCTCAGCGCGGTCGCGCACATGGTCAGAAACTGCTCCTGCGAAATTCCTTCACGATTTGACTCCAAACCCAACATTTTCTTCTGTTGTCGATGCGGCCGCCCCAGCTGAAGTGATGCGGACGCCTCAAGCCAAGACAACCAAGGGCAATGGTTCGGCCTTCCAGGCGGGCGCCTCGCGCCGTCGTTGGTTTCCTAATTTCAGTCAATTTCGTGTCTTTTGCTGAGTATTTTGACATTAAAACTTGGGTATTTTGGTCATTGTTTTATTATTATGTCTTAGAGTTTGGGAAAGTATTTAAACAACTTTTGGATATGTTTAAACCTAGCTTTTGATTAATTAAATTTTGAAGAGTGTTGGGTATGCATGTTTTAACCCTTCTATTTTGTATTAGATTTGATTGATACCATAACCTCCTGTCTATTTTAAGGACTTTAGGACCCTATGTAATGAAGCTTAGACTTCAATTTTTTAGCTAAGTCCATTTTATAGAATAGGTTAAATTTAGGCTTGAAGACTGGCACAAGACTCATTGGATATGAGGTTGCAGTTCCAGCAGTATTCAAAACCGCCCCTATGAACCGCACATGTAACCGCATGTGTATTTCTCCTTTGAATCTGCCTCTTGAACCAACTGCAGTGTAACCGCTCTTGAACCGCACCTGTGCAGTTCATGTGCAACCGCATCTGTGCAACCTCCTGGTGTAGCAAACCGCATGGTCCTAACCGCTCCTCACCAACCGCATCCAATGATTGGCTACTTGAAGTGAACCACTTTTTATCCGTTGGAATCCACGTCAGCAATATCAAAAGTCAACCACCAAATCTTGTCACGTGATTCAATGTCAGAGAAGATCTGCAAGGATCTTGAAAAGGTGACAGGTGTCCTAACCTCATTGCTTGCAGCTGAGCCTGATCGGCTTTATGCTGCAAAGAAATGTACCAAAGGACAAAAGTGGATATTGTGGACCAATAAGATTGCATCAAGTACTGTCCTTACACAGCTGTATCCAACGGCTAGTTTCTTGATGCTTGGGTATAAATACCCCTAATTTTCACCATTTGAAGATTGCTTGAAAAATTGAGAAAGTGCTATGTTCATTGAAGCTGAAGCTCTGCCCAGAAATTCTAAGTCCTTTGAATCTTCATCTTCATACTTCAAGAAATATTCCCCAGCCCAGAAATCAAGCCTTAACACATTCAAGAATTATTGGGCTCTACATCTCACAGATTTAAAGAGCCTTGATCTTGTTCTCACACACACACCTCACTTGTTTAAACACATAGTTTATTCATTTGAGATACACTGGTTATAGTCTTAGGATTTGATCTTCATAGAATAGATTTTATATTTGAGTAACGATCTTTGTATCTTGTAATCTCTCAAACTCAATAGTAAAATCACTCTTGAAAATCCAAGACTAACCATCTTGGTAGTGGACGTATATCGTTTATCGATTGAACCACTCCAAATCACTTGTTCTTATATTTATGCATTTATATTTTCTGTGATTACTAATTATTTATCTCTATCTCTGTTTGATCTTATTCTAGTTATCCATTATTGTGAAATAGTGTTTGGAGTTAACATTGTCAAAAATACACGTGTTTGTAAAACTGCTCTTACCAAAACCGCCTAGCAAAACCGCGTTTTACAAACCGCCTCTCAAACCGCTTATACTCTATTATTCCGTTGTGCATTTTACATTATCACTTGCAGTATATTATCAACTGCAAGAGGATTTTGTAAGCAAGAGATTTAGTTTTTAAAAGAGGGAGAAAAATTTTAAACACTCATAGTTAATAAGAGGGAGCATATATTTCAGCATGTCACAACTCTTGTCTATATATATTGATGCAGATTAATATAGGAATAAGCTTAAGGTTTAATTTTAATTATTATTGTTATTTTTATTGTCATTTTCGGATTTAATATTAGGTTGTTAATATTTTTGATATTTGAAGTATATTAGGACTTTATTTTTGTGTTTTATTGATTGATTAGGTTACTATATAGACTAGGGTTATTTTGAAAAGTTTTTGGCTTGTTTTTCAAGTCCTAGGGTTACTATATAATTAGGATTTATTGTAATTCCGAATTTCAGCCTTTGATTAATAAAATTTCATATTGAGTGTTTACTCTTTTTAATCCGAAAGTGGAAGGTTCTCCTTTCGTCAAATTCCCAGCAATCGTGCGTGATTCAACGTGGGTTGAAGATCGATTACTGGTTAACGTGCGTGTTACAACAGTAATTGATATCTATCAAGTCTTTCGCTACGTCAGTTGGTATCAGATTTCGGTTCGTTCTAGGAAGAATGAGACAAGGAAAGAAGGCCACTGTGGAAGCGATCTACGAGCGAGATGAAGCGGTTCTGGAGAAACGCATCGGATCCATCACAGGCTCCGCGAAATCAGCCTAGACCTGGTGGCAGCGATGGAAAGCGAGATTGGGAGGTGGATTCTGATGGTGGTGATATTTCGTGGCCTTTCGTCGAATCGGCGACTACCAAGCTTTTCATCGATTGGTCAAAACCACCAATATACGATAGGTGTGATTGTGAAAATTGTCAGTTTGACACTGTCCTACCTTTTACATATATTCCACAGTTTATAGCTGATGGTATAAACCACAGATCGACGATGAGAATTGTTACACATCAATTCGTTGGCCCCTTTGATGTTCCCCCTACCACTACAAGGAAAACCGAAAATAGAGACGAAAAATTAGAGACGGACGAAGTCTGTAGCTAATTTGGAGACAGATTAGAGACGCACCCAATCCGTCTCTAATTTAGAGACAGATTCAGAATTCGTCTCTAAATTAGAGACGGATTCAACATCTGTCTCTCTAAATTTTAGAAACGGGTTTTGTATCTGCCTCTAAATTAGAGACAGATTCAGAATCCGTCTCTAAATTAGAGATAGATACAAAATCTGTCTCTAAACTTTAGAGACAGATGTTGAATCTGTCTCTAATTTAGAGACAGATTTTAATCCGTCTCTAATTTAGAGACAAATTTTGAATCTGTCTCTAATTTAGTGACCGATTCATCATCTGTCTCTAAAATTTAGATACAGATTTAGTATCTGTCTCTAAATTTGACTTTTCTTCTAAATACTTTCATTTGTTTAGTTTTTTTCTATCTTTTTTTATATAAATTTTTCTAAAAAAAACCACTAAGTAACAAAGGCTAAAATATTATTTTCTAGTCAATAAAAAATTTTTAAAAAATAAATATAGGGTAGTCCGTCACTCTTTTGACTTTTCTTCTATATACTTTCATTTGCTTAGTTTTTTTCTATCTTTTATTATATAACTTTTTCTAAAAAAAACCACTAATTAACAAAGGCTAAAATATTATTTTCTAGTCAATAAATTTTTTTTTTAAAAAAAGAAAAAATAAATATAGGGTAGTCCGTCCCTCTTTTGACTTTTCTTCTATGTACTTTCATTTGTTTAGTTTTTTTCTATATTTTTTTATATAACTTTTTCGAAAAAAACAACTAATTAACAAAGGCTAAAATATTATTTTCTAGTCAATAAAAATTTAAAAAAAATAATAAAAAATAAATATAGGGTAGTCTGTCCCTCTTTTGACTTTTCTTCTATATACTTTCATTTGTTTAGTTTTTTTCTATCTTTTTTTATATAACTTTTTCTAAAAAAAACAATAATTAACAAAGGCTAAAATATTATTTTATACTCAATAAAAAATTTAAAAAAAAAATAAAAAATAAATATAGGGTAGTCCGTCCCTCTTTTGACTTTTCTTCTATATACTTTCATTTGTTTAGTTTTTTTCTATCTTTTTTTATATAACTTTTTCTAAAAAAACCACTAATTAACAAAGGCTAAAATATTATTTTCTAGTCAATAAAAATTTTTAAAAATAAAAAATAAATATAGGGTAGTCCGCCCCTCTTTTGACTTTTCTTCTATATACTTTCATTTGTTTAGTTTTTTTCTAAATTTTTTTATATAAATTTTTCTAAAAAAAAATACTAATTAACAAAGGCTAAAATATTATTTTCAGTCAATAAAAATTTAAAAAAAAATGAAAAATAAATATAGGGTAGTCCGTCCCTCTTTTGACTTTTCTTCTATATACTTTCATTTGTTTAGTTTTTTCTATCTTTTTTATATAAATTTTTTCTAAAAAAATCACTAATTAACAAAGGCTAAAATATTATTTTCTAGTCAATAATTTTTTTTAAAAAAAATAAAAAATAAATATAGGTTGTCTGTCCCTCTTTTGACTTTTCTTCTATATACTTTCATTTGTTTAGTTTTTTTCTATCTTTTTTATATTACTTTTTCTAAAAAAACCACTAATTAACAAAGGCTAAAATGTTATTTTCTAGTCAATAAAAATTTTTTAAAAAATTAAAAAATAAATATAGGGTTGTCCGTCCCTCTTTTGACTTTTCTTCTATATACTTTCATTTGTTTAGTTTTTTCTATCTTTTTTTATATAACTTTTTCTAAAAAAAATAATGTGTATGTATATGATTTAGGGTTTAGCTAGTGTATAGGGTATAAGGTATAAGGTTTAGGGTTTAGGGTATAAGGAATAAGGTATAGGGTCTAGGGCTTAGGGTTTAGGGTATAGGGTATAAGGTTTAGAGTATATGGGGTTATGGTTTAGGGTGTAGGGTTTAGGGTTTAGGGCTTAGGGTTTAGGGTATAGGTTATAAGATTTAGGGTTTAGGGTATATGGTATAAGGTATAATATATAGGTATATATGATTTAGGGGTTAGGGCTTAGGGTATAGGGTATTTTTATAGGGTTTAGGGGTTAGGATATAATGTATAGGGCTTAGGACTTAGGGTTTAGGGTTTAGGGTATAGGTTATAGGATATAGGGTTTAGGGTATAGGATTTAGGGTATAAGGTATAATGTATAGGTATAAGGTTTAGGGTATAGGGTATATAGTTTAGGGTATAAGGGATAAGGTAGAGGTATACGACTTAGGGTTTAGGGTATATGGTATAAGATATAGGTACACGACTTAGGGTTTAGGGTATAAGGTATAAGGGTTAGGGTATAGGGTGTAGGGTTTAGGGTACAGGGTATAGGGTTTAGGATATAGGGTATAATGTATAAGGGTTAGGGTATATGGTATAGGGTTTAGGGTTTAGGGTATAGGGTACATGGTTTAGGGTTTAGGGGTTAGGGTATAAGGTATAGGTATACGACTTAGGGTTTAGGGTATAAGGTATGAGAGTTAGGGTATAGGGTGTAGGGTTTAGGGTACAGGGTCTAGGGATTAGGGTATAAGGTATAATGTATAAGGGTTAGGGTTTAGGGTATAGGATTTAGGGTTTAGGGCATAGGGTATAAGGTATATAATGCATATGTATATGACTTAGGGTTTAGGGTATATAGTTTAGGGTATAAGGGATATGATATAGGTCTTAGGGTTTAGAATTTAGGGTTTACGGTATAAGGTATAGGTATACGACTTAGAGTTTGGGGTATAAGGTATAAGGGTTAGGGTATATGGTTTATGGTTTAGGATTTAGGGTATAAAGGGTTTAGGGTATAAGGTATAAGACTCTAAACCTCTAAACCTCACTCTAAACCCTAAACCCTAAAATCCATATCACATACCCTAAATCCTATCTTTTTATTTAAAATTTCTTAACTTTTTTTATGTGTTGATATAATATTATTTTATATTTTAAATTATTATTATTATTAACTATTTTTACTAATCAATATTTTCTTTTTAAAGATAAAATTATTGTTATTGTTAATAATTATTTTTTATAATTTATTACTATCAATTATTACTTAGGTATATTAATAATTCTTAGAAGTTTAAATTATTAAATTATTATTAATAAATTTAAAATAATTAAATTAATGATTATTATTATTAATTAATAATATTATTATTTTTGATATTATGTATTATTACTTGTTATTATTAATATTATTATTAATTATATAATAATAATTATTAATATATTCAATTATATAATTGAATAATTAACAATAACATCATTATTAGTCTTATTATTAAGTATTATTACTAATTATATGATAATGTTATTATTCTTGATATTAGGCATACTACTATAACTAAAATTTTGGGTAAATCAAATAAAAGCATGTAAATATTTTAGATAACTTTTTGTAAATTTCAGTAATAAAAAAATATAAAATATTTTTTCCTATTCAATAAAAAATAATAAAAATTACTAGTTATTTTTAATACTATTATTAATATTATTACTATTTATATAATTAATATTAATATTAATTAATTAATCAATTATATAATTAATAATTTATTAATAAATATTATATAAATAAATATTATTATTTTTAATATTAGGCATAAATATTTTAGTTAGCGTATAATATAGTGTGAAATAAATATAAGTATGTGATGTGGCATTGTTTGATTGGATTTCAAAATTTCACGCGGATTATGGGCCAAAGCAAAATCTGACCATTCAATACATTCAATCAAACGGACCATAATATTTCAAACAAAACCAATTACTCCCTCTCCCTATTTCTCTCCTCATTTCTCTCTCTCTCCTCATTTACAAATTACAGAACCTAGCTACCACCATTTTCTCTCTCTCTCATTTCCCTCAGCTCTCTCACCGTCTCCTTCAGCCTCCGCCGTCGCCCTCCGGCGCCACCACAGCTACAGACACCTTCGCCCTCCATCACTCTCTCTCTCTTTCTCCATTTCCTTCGCCCCTCCGTCACTCACAATACGCCTCCCTCTCCCTCTCTCGTCTCCGGCGACGGCAACGGTTCGCACTCCGTCTCTCTCTCTGGTTCGCACTTCGTCTTCGCCATAGATCTGATACGAAAACACTCCGTCTCTCCCTCTGTTTTGATTTCGCCCGATTGTTTCTTCAATCTCTGTTTTGATTTCGTTTTGATTTTTCAATCTCTCCTCACACTCCGTCTCTCTCTCAGTTTTGATTTCGCCCATTGTTGATTTTTGTTTTGTAGAACTTCATTTATTAAGTTTTTTATTTGTGGAGATTTTTCTGAATCTGTGATTGACGGCGGTGATTGGGCGGCGTGGTGTGCAGTGGTTGTGTGATGGTGGTTATGAATGTAGGAGGTGTGCAGTGGTTGTGTGATGGTGTTTAGACGGTGGTGGATAGCGGTGGTTGCGGGTGGTTATTGTTAAGGATGAATTTGAGTAGAAAAGAAGTTTAGGGGGCAAAGTGTAATTGTGAATTATCAAGGACTGATTTAAGATTAATAAAAGTTAAGGGACTTATTTGAAAATAAAAAAATTAAGGAATTGATTTGAGAATAAGAAAAATCAAGGGACTGATTTAATATATATTTAAAAATATATACTTATATATTTTAAAATATATATATATATATATATATATATATATATATATATATATATATATATATATATATATATATATATATATATATATATATATATAATATAATATAATATTAGTAAATTTTTTTTTAAAAAAAAATCTCAATTTAACGACGGAATTATCCGTCACTAAAATAGTTCGAAAATAAAACGACAATTTAAATAGAGACGGAAAATCAGTCGCTAATTCGTCGACGTATATATCCGTCTCTCATATCTGTCTCTAATTTAGAGACGGACATATCTGTCTCTAATTTAGAGATGGACATATCTGTCTCTAAATTAGAGACGGAAATATCTGTCTCTAAAACAGTTACGGAACAGCGACGCCCAATTTAGCGACGAACCTGCATCCACGGAATAGCTACGGAACAAATCCGTCTCTAAACACGATTTAGCTACGGAATCTTCATTCTAGCTACGGAATTTGCCGTAGCTAAAATCGATTTTCCTTGTAGTGTACGAAGACATCTTCTGCAGATTATATAAGAAACTTGTTAATTAATGAGTTTATTTTAAGATATTGGACTGATTGGATGGATGTCGTTACTCAAGTTAGCTTAAGTTTTGAATTCGCAAAGGATTCAAAGTTTTTATTATTTTCATGTCAGGTCTCAATGGAAGGATACTCATGTTACATGCTCTCTTTATGCTGCTACAAATTCAAGTACAAGTCATTCCAAATATGAGGACAAATTTCTCGAAGCTGAGGAGAATGATGCAGATTAATATAGGAATAAGCTTAAGGTTTAATTTTAATTATTATTGTTATTTTTATTGTCATTTTCGGATTTAATATTAGGTTGTTAGTATTTTTGATATTTGAAGTATATTAGGACTTTATTTTAGTATTTTATTGATTGATTATGTTACTATATAGACTAGGGTTATTTTGGGAAGTTTTTGACTTGTTTTTCAAGTCCTAGGGTCACTATATAATTAGGGTTTATTGTAATTCCGAATTTCAGCTTTAGATTAATAAAATTTCATATTGAGTGTTTACTCTTTTTAATTCCAAAGTGGAGGGTTCTCCTTTCGTCCAATTCCCGGTAATCGTGCACGATTCAACGTGGGTCGAAGATCGATTACCGGTTAACGTGCGCGTTACAACAATAATTGATATCTATTAAGTCTTCCGCTACGTCATATATACTTGTGTTGATAGGCTATGGTGCAAATGGGAGAGAGAGTCGTGTTATCAACCACTGTATCCGCCATAAAATTAATGTTGCAATTAATTTTGCTGTTAATTTGTTTGAACTTCCAAAAACATATTAAAATCTACATCCCCTATCCCTAAAATATGTTTATTTTTTCAAAAAATAATGTCCCAAAATGAATGCTTAATCATGGAAAAAGTAACCAAATCCTCTCCATCAAACAAAACTCATAATGCAAATATAGTGACATGGTATCACTGTATTTGCATTATTAATGGTGCCACTAACACCACTAAGGGTTCTTATGTTTATATGTTCAGTTTTTTCTAAACATTCCATATAGGGATGGAGGTAGTAATTATTTTCTTGAAATTATACAAATTATTGTATGGAGAATCAATAACCAATTTTAGAAATGCATGAAAATAATTAATTCTCATCAATCTTTTGTTGAATTTAATCAACTTGACTAAAAGACACAAGGTGCAACATTTATTATTTAACAAAGGAAGTAGTAAGGTTTGATGACTTTGGTTAGTTTGGAGGTGTTGAGACTTCAATTCATAATCAGTTGATGCCTTTTAGATTGTTCTAACCCTTTCATAATTTTTCAATCCCAAAAAAAAAATTGAATTGGAACCGAGCAATATGGAATAATCAGAAATAATAAACCATTACAGTAGCTAATCACATTGATTTTTCAATTGAGCATAGCAGCTAGTCCACTTCGTAGTAAAGATCTATCGGCCATCTTTGTCTGCATTGGCTTCACCACTAGGGTCAGTTGCAGGTCGACCTCCACTTCTACTTGATTCTCCCTGAAACCAAACATGATTTAATGGACACATAATTGGTACTCAATGTTTGGGGGAAAAAAGGCAAACGGAAATCGCATTCTATAGATATTATACCTTAGAATACACGGATTTTGGTCTATTCATAATTCTCAGGCGTTCATTGAAGGCATCCTGCACAAAGTCAATAATATTAAAACCCCAAAAGACACCATATAAAATCTGTATTAAAAAGGTTATGCTCTATGAATGGCAAACCATTAGTTTGGTGAGTTTTCTCATGGAGAGGGTTTTTGGCTCCTGAATGATGATTTGTTTCCCCTTGTCCTTTGACGTAGTTGTCATCGAATTCACCATTTCCTAATTCTTGATCTATGGCCGGGTATGTATGTGTTTTGCTTGTGTGTGTGAAAAAAGGAGAAGGAGAAAGTTTATAAGTGTGAGGGTTGAGTGAAAAATCCTTGAAAGTAACGCATGGCATCCACCAACTGCCTACCTTACATAATAAACACCCAGCCAATCCTTTGTCTCTTTCTCCTTCAATCAAAGGCTCACTCTCCCTCACCCATAGACTTAGAGGGTGGTATTATTTTTAACAACTAACCAAAAAAATAAAACATTATTTAGTGCACTAGTTTTAACTTAAAAGTATAACACTATCATGCCTCAACAAAATTTAAAGATTTCTTCATAAAAAAAAAATACAAAATTTAAAGATAAAACCAAGTTGAAATTTAGGTGGAAAACAATACTCCCTCCGTCCCATATTATCTTACTCATTTTGCTATTTTGGACGTCTCCCTTTTCTAAAAAGGAAACTTTTTAATACTTCTTTATTCATGGGACCCACTTGTCCTACTCACAATACTTTTCAAATTTACTATTCTCTCCACTCATTTTCTCTCCTACCCACTCACAACTCCTACTTTAATAACATTATTCCTTATTTTTCATTCTCAACAGTAAATGAGTAAGCTATTATGGGACCGAGGGAGTATTCATTTTCAGTTAATCTATAAATATATTAAAGCAAAGTCGTTCCTAAATTTGGCAAGTTGGAGCCCAAAAATGTCACTATCAAGGGGCTAATTTTCTATAAATATATTAAAGCAAAGTCGTTCCTAAATTTGGCAAGTTGAAGCCCAAAAATGTCACTATCAAGTGGATAAAAATGAAAAATGATTCAACACATGATTTTAGCAAATGGTTTTGGCAAATGGTTTTGAAACATGGGCGGAGAGAAAGTGGAAAAATGATCTATACTACTCACACTCTTTGAAATTTTTTGGAAATGTGTAATTTTTTTTCTTTTTCATTAATTAATCAACACTAGGTGTCTATACTAGGTTGCAATATTTGAACGTTTTCTAATTATTTCTTTTAAAAATAATTGTTTAATGAGCTTTAAAATTTATTGTTTTTAATTCAGAAAAATTGAAAAAAAAACCTCATTTTTAGTCTAATAAACTCATTAAACAATTATAATCTGAATATATATTCTTAAATTTTAGACTAAATTTATTATTTTCTAATTATTAATTAATAATAATTTTTTTGTATTAACGATAATTTTTAAATTTAGATATGGATATATAATTTATTTATTTTTTTCACTTTTAGTCTAAAATTTAAGAATATATATTTAGATTTTAACTACTTTTCTTATATTTTCGAGATAGATGATCATTAGTTAGACATTTTTTTTATTTTAATTTTGTTAAAAAAAGAAGAAGATTTTAACTACTTTTCTTATATTTTCGAGATAGATGATCATTATGTTATATAGTAATTACTATTAATGCATGTTTGTAGGCTTATAGATCCGAATTATTAGGCTTAATAGTTGAAAATCTCATTTTACTTTTAAAGTAATTACCGCTACTACTATAAATAATAATTCTTTCTTTTTTCAAAAAAAAAAAAAAAGTATATGAATTTTTACTTTCAAAAAATAAATATGAATGATTGAAAAAATAAAAGAAAAATGTTCAGGATTGCAAATTTAAGCAAATAAGATGATTGAGATTTATTCATTTATTTATGAGTAGGTCTGCTGAGAAACGCGTTTCTCCATAACTATGGAGAAACGTGTTTTTAATAGCCAGAAGCTATGCGTTTGATAACCAGAAAAAAATTCTGGATATCAGTCTCAAAGGGTTCTGGATATCCAGAAGCTTTGGAACGGATATCCAGAAGCCTTTGGGATGGATATCCAGAAAAAATAGATTTGAAGCCAAATCCAAGGCCAAGACCAGAAATTGCTTATTGAAGGTTTCTGGATATCCAGAAACCTTCAAATATATATCCAGAAACCATCAAATGAATATCCAGAAACCATCAAATGAATATCCAGAAACATTTTGAAAGTTTCTGGATATTCATTTGAAGGTTTCTGGATATCCAGAAGCCTTGGCCTGCATTGTCGCGCGACAAGTCGGGCCCCGTTTCTCCATAAGTTATGGAAAAACGCGTTTCTCCCCAGATTTTGGCTTTATTTATTTGTTTGAAGCAAGAAGATAATTTAATTGAGAAAAAAGGTAAGAAGATAAGTGCTATTTTCAATAAAAGTCATACAACTAAAATGGTTATATGTGCCTGCCTTAACTGTTTGCTAATATTATCTTTCAAGAAATAAAAAACTATTTTCTAATATTATCAAAAGATTTTCCTTCACATTTTTTTTAATCAAAACATTCTTACTTTGAAAATTATAAATTTCATTAAACAAACTTATTTCTGGAAATTGGCGAATTTCTAGGCTTAAAATTGAAAGCTACTTTTTTATTCTTTGAACTTAGCTACTTTGTTTTGTGTTTTTTTTTTAAATGATTTTTAGCTACTTTGTTTAAAAAATAAAATTCTTTATTACTTGATCATTATTTTTTAATTTATGATGACATTTTTTTTTATAGAAATAGAGTATTTCGTTTTTTTATTTTGTAACTTCATTCAATGTTTTGTTATCATAAAATTAAATAAAATTTAACTATAGAATAATAATTTTTAAAATGGTGCATTAATTTTTTTAAATGGTTACTAATATAAATAATATTTTAAAGTAAAAAGTGATCTTTTTAATATGAAAATCGATAAATCGAGAAAATTAAATGGGGAGATGGAGCCATGACTCTATTTTTTAGTTTATAGACATAATTTAGGAGTGATGGGCTGACTATGAGGAAGAAGTTAAATTTCTCTTTAGGTTGGAAGTAAAAAGTATCATTAAATGTGAAGATAATTTATTTGATGCTTATTTGGGATTTTTGGGTGGCAGATTGAAAGTTGTCCACAAAATCTTCCTAACGAAATTAATTGACTATATTTATGATAGCATCTGTAATGGACTCAGTACACTCCAATTAAAAATAATAATAAAATTATTACATTTACGATTTTGTAAGAAAATTTTTGTAATTATTTTGTATCCTTACTATTACCCAATTAGTATAGGGGAGAGAGAAAAAGGTTGGTTAAAAAGAAAGTGAAAAAATAATTTAAAAAATTATAAAAGGTGATATATGATTCTATTTTATAAGCTTCAATTTCTTTGAGCAAGTCTTTATTTTTACTCTCTCTATTTTAAAATAAATATAAAAAAAAATTAGATTTTCTCTTAATTAAATAGCAATTTTGAAAAATTATTTAACATTCATTTTAGAGATTTAAAAAGGTTTAGATGCATACTTTCGGAGAGAATAACCTACTATGTGGATTTTTTTAATTTTTTATTGAAAGATCTTGAAAAGTATTGATTCGAGTAGAAGTGAAACACTATTTGGAAGAAAAACTGTTGTCGGTGGAAGATGATAGTTCTTCAAGTGCTAAATCTACTACGAATGTTTTGTTTCAGGAAGTATTTCAATATGTTTACGTAGTATTCACACTTTGGTCTTTCGATTTACTATTTCAGTACATGCATGGCTATTTACAATCGCCATGCATCGCACGTATTTGTTGTTAGTTTGATTAATTACTTACCAATGGCAGTGCTACGTTAGGGCGAGACTGGGCCATAGCCCACACTCACTTTTCAATTTTTTTTTTCAGGTTTTGGGTTATGAATAAATTAAAAATTAGGACAAACAACACTAACCTCCTCCATTTCTAAATAGTTTTTAGACATTAATAATGTTTTCCCTGTCCCATTTTTAAGTTCTTAGTTTGACTTTACACGTTTTTTTTTTAAATTAAGGTAAAATTGGTCAACAATTGTAGTGAATTGATGACATTGTACAAAATACTATTCATTAAGTATATGGGTGAAAAGTAGAGTAACAATTTATTATTATTATTATATGATTTTTTATGAGGACAAGATTGTCCAAAACACTATTCATAATTCGCCATTTATGTATACAACAACTAAAAAGCTTAAACTGAGAAAAAAAAAGGGAAAGTATATGAACTTTAAACTAAGGGATAAGATTTTCTTGTTCATTGTTTTTTTCACAAAAATAAGATAGTTCAATTTTTAACTCCGATTCATTTTGTTGATATCAATAATTACATTAATTTTTCAATAATTTTTTAATATTTTGGGATTGAAGTTTTCATAATTTCATTATCAAGATACTAAAATTACTTTTAAAAGTTTAGGGATACTTCATTTTACTCTTTCCGTCCAAAATCATATGACTAATTTTTTTATTTTTTTTTAAATTGTCTTGATCCAAAATAAATTTGAAAAGATTTTGGTCATGTGGTATTACTTACTTTCTTTACTTTTTGTATTCAATTTTGTGATTATTAAATCAAGTCAAAATATTACAAAAAATGCATTTTTTCTTAATTTTAATCAAAAATGTGTTTTGATTACCCGCTAGTGCCAGTGTTAGAGTAACAAAGTGCCAGTGAAAAGAGTGTCAGTGCATGTATTATTAAGTGTTATTGTAAAAAAGTGTCAGTGTTAGTTTAACAAAGTGTCAGTGTAAAGAGTATTAGTGTATATATTATTAAGTGACAGTGTTAGTTTAACAAAGTGCTAGTATTAATGTAACAAAGTGCCAGTGTAAAGAGTACCAGACCAGTGTAAAGAGTGTTAGTGCATATATTATTAGAGTTGGTCTGGCGAAAAATGCGTTTCTCCAATACTGTATGGAGAAACAGATTTTTTAATATCCAGAAACATACAAATGAATATCCAGAAACATGAATTTTTTAATATCCAGAAACATACAAATGAATATCCAGAAACATAAAATTGAATATCGAGAAACTATAAAATGTATATCCAGAAACTACACAAATGAATATCCAGAAATTTTCAAAATGATATCCAGAAAATATCCACAAATGAATATCCAGATACTATAAAATGTATATCCAGAAACTACACAATTGAATATCCAGAAACATACAAATGAATATCCAGAAACTATAAAATGTATATCCAGAAACTATAAAATCTATATCCAGAAACATACAAATGAATATCCAGAAACTATAAAATCTATATCCAGAAACGCGTTTCTCCAATACTGTATGGAGAAACGCGTTTCTCCTTAGATTTTACGATATTATTAAGTGCCAATGTAAAAAAGTACCAGTGTTAGTCTTAAAATGTGTTAGCGTAAACAAATGCCAGTTTGAAGATTGCCAATGCATGTAGTATTAAGTACCGGTATAAAATGTGTTAGTGTAAACAAATGCATGTAGTAAAAAAATGTCAGTGTTATTATAAAAAAGTGCCAGTGTGAAGAGTACCAGTTCATGTATTATTAAGTGTTAGTGTAAAAATGATTTTTTCTTAAATTTAAAAAAAAACGCATTTTTTTATAAAACCAACTATAGAATCAAATAGATTTTAGTGATACTTAAACATCAAATATCATTAAAAAATATAACCAGCAGAAAGACAAAAGTAATTTCAAATGTGATTTTCGATAATAATTTGTTAATTTATTATTCATAAAAATAGTTTTGCGTATCAAAAAGGATAAATTGTGTCGTTAATTTTTTTCAACCCACCCTAAATAAAAATTCTGGATCCGCCACTATTACTTACCTAGAATATAAGAAAAATGTTAAAGGCTAATAATAAAATAAGTTATAAATGATGAATATAGTGGTGATAAAGAAAATAAAACCTTAGAAATATTTTGACATTCCCAAAAGTCGATCTTACAGTAAGTTTAGATATAGACATCTTCCTTAAGTCAACCAACACTGTTGAAATCACAAAGCGCAGCTCCAAACATTGGATTGAAATTTGAAGGAGAAAATGAATCTCCATGATAAATATTGTTAAACATATCCTAAATAGAATCTCAAAGTAATACACTTAAGAACAAACATAAAATGCCACGGCATACTTAAATAGGTTTTTCGAAACTAAATTCAAAATAATACGGTATGTCAATATTACAATTTTATAGGAATGTTGATATGTTAAACTACATTGATGCAGCAGATATATGTATATGAAAAAACATGACAAATATGGAAGGATTGCATCAGTATATTTCCATAATTCCACAATGAACAAGGGTATTTATTTTTATGATCAATATAATTAAATGCTTATGACCTGTAAAAGATAATACTTTCTGGTGATAACAAATAATCAACCTATAGAATATTAAAAAAAATGATTCCATGAGGAAATATAAAGTGTTTCACTAACTAATTAACGCTTTCAAGTATATATTGAGAAATAAATAGACATAGTTCTAGTATGACAAAATAGTTGTAACTCGTCGTTGAATGCCAATATTCAAACTGAGAACGACAAAATTCATCTATTGGAAAGATTACACCATATTTATATAGTACTTTTGACGCTATACGAAAATGGTACTAAAATGGCGTTGCCTACTATTACAAAAGGATGAGACAATATCGAAGAGGAATTACTTTAAAGTGTCTTCCATTGACAAATTAGGGTGCCTAAAATAGGCGTTACAAGAAAATTTACAACGAACTAAATCAGAAAATTATTCCTAACCAAGTGCATTCTTTCCTAATATTTCCCCCTCAAGTTGGGGCTTGAAGATTTCGAAGGCCTAACTTGCCAACTAGATACTAAATTGTCGACCTAATGCTTTAGTAAGAATGTGAGCGAGCAAATAACCGTTCAACAAAACGGAAATCAATCTCCATTTGTTTGTGCATTCATCGAAATTAGGGTTTGCAATCTATTCCTCCAACAGCTCCTCCTCATTAACCTCGACGTGATGAACTTAGGCCCGTAGCTGAGTGTCCGAAAACATGGGAAGACAGGGGATTGTTGAAGGAGGAGGTCCCTCAGCAATAGAGTCTCATCTCTTTATAGATGAAAAAATCTTGTTATCTCAAAGAGTGAAAACTTTTGTGATGATCCCTATACTCCCAACAAAGAGGAACTGCATCAAATATGGACATGCGCTTAAGCCTACTGATGAACAACCACGCCAGAGGTTGGCGAACATCCAAATCCATATCATAATCTCTCGTGTACATTGTAAGCCTTATGTTGGATTTGTTCTTTGAACTAAAGCTGCTGGAGGGGGAGCCTTACGCGGCCATATGGGGCGCCCTCATAGTAATAGACATGCGGCAAAAAAATTATCCCGATTGTCAATTTAGGAGCTTCAATTTTAGCAGAAGCGATGTGGTCTACACAAGTGACCAAACAATTATGCAGAAGGCATGTGTCCATATACGACCAACATATGAAGCCACATAGCACCCGAAGGATGCCTGACTGGTCTGTGTCTGAATCAAGGTTTTCTAACCCTGCTATCTAGGGTTAGGGAGTATAAATACTCCGCTATCCCCTATATTTTGTTTAATTGATATCTAATTTGTTTTATGCTCTTGGTGGGCACTATATTTCTCTATTCTAGGGCTCAATAGAAATTTGTTACACGCATTAAGATATGTAATTTGTACACTGCCTCATATTAGCAAATTTGTTCCGCCTTTGCCCGTGGATGTAACTAATGTACCATTAGTGACCACGCGAATGTATTTGTTCTTGCTTTACATTTATTGTTTTGTGCATCTTTTCGGCCCTATTATAATAAAGTAGTATCAGACTTCGATTAGGAGCTTTCTTGATGCAGGTTGATACAGGGCAGTAACAGAAATAGAAGCGGCAGAAGGCAGCAACAGAAACAGAAGCAGCAGTCTTAAGGAAGCAGGCGACGCACGGCCATGCGCAACAAAGGACCTGGCCGTGCAAGGAAAGGGAGCGGCCATGCACGCCGAAGGACTCGGCCATGCAAGGCGGCAGCATTAGAAACGGGCCTAAGCGGAAATCTCAATGGGCTTTACTTTTGCTGATGTTTTGAATATTTAAGTTAGGGTATTTTTGTCTTTTACTTTGAAATTCATTTTAGGGTTTTCTTAAGAGTATTTAAACTTGTTTTATGGTTTTGGAATAACTTAGACTTTGATTATTGAATTATAGAAAAAGCTTAGGCTTTCAATTATTGACTCTTGTGTTTTTTGTTTGGTCAATTCTCATAGTTCGTCCATCATTTGGTATCAGAGCTTTGGTTGACTATCAATGGCCGAACGAGGACGCGGTGGTCGTGGTAGACGAGGTGGTCGTGGTAGGGGTCGTGCAGCGGATGCCCAGGAAGTTGACCATCATTGCAAACGAGATCTTCGTGCTATCAAGATAGACGAGATACGAAGACATACTCAAATACTCCAGAGTCGCATGGATCGCGTAGAGCCTCCAGAGAAGATGGGTTCATATTCAAATATTCCATCCGAGGATATGGAGTATAGAGAGGGGATGGGTTCCTTCGCCCAAAATCATGAACATCATGACAAGTATGCGGCTGACCCTTTTAGGGATGTCGATGTGAGGATCAAAATTCCGAAGTTCGAAGGTAAGGCAAATTCTGATGATTTCATTGATTCTTGGATTGATACCGTTGAGTATAGAGAGCAAATATTTTTCGAATCTTCAAGTCCAGAAGATCTTGTCGATTGGTCAAAACCTCCTATATTTGATGAATGTCATTGTGATATTTGCCAAGTGAAGACAGCAGATCTTATTCGGGTTAAAACAATTGATAGTGATTCACAACATCAATTGGTGTGGACGTTTGAAGCGGTTACCGTTGATCATTTGATGTATCTTATGTATCCCTCAAAGAAGCAGTGAGCAGCCAAGACGAAGACAGGCTCGGACGGAAGATGCTGGCGGTCGTGCGACGTACTTGGAAGGGCACGACTCGTGCTTGATAGCACGAGTAGTGATGAAGACCTGCACGAGTGACATGGTTGGTACGAATCTTGTCACGAATGTCCAAAGCATGGAATGAGTCGTGAGGGTGAGGACGACTCGTGATGGCAGCGATTTGGCGGATCTGAGTTGATTTTGTTTCCTATTTTTGAAGTGTTTTAATTAGGATTGTTTTCTTTTCCTTTTCCAAGTTGTTTAGGGTTTTGTTTAGGATATAAATACTCTTTTTCATTGTTTGTTTTAGGATACTTTGAATTATTGAATTAAATTGAATTGCTTTGCAATTGAAGGTTTTTACCTTGAAGCTTTTTAGCTTGTTCCTTGAATTTCTTAGGAGATTCTTGACTGAGTCTTAATTGACTTAATAGGTCTTAATTGATCTGCAGAAGATTATAATCATCTTGGTGATTCTCTTATTCAAACCCTAGTTCATTGATTTGAATTAGGTCAAATAGTTGTTGATTCAATTATTTGCCTATCCTTTTATTATTCCGCTGCAACCATTACATCAGTTGGTATCAGACGAAGGACGATCCGAGGAACACGATGGCCAACAACAAAGGAAACAACAACACCCAAGATATTCTAGCACAACTAGCCAACAGCTTGATAGCGATGCAAACACAGATGCAAGAAGATAGACGCAGATCTGAGGCGGAAGCTGCTACTCGTCATACAGAACTATTACAGGCTTTGCGAGGTTTGAATATGGGTGGTGGTGGAAACCGTGGCAATCCAGGTGGTGATCGGGCTGAGTTCATCCACAACAATCGGGGTGGTGGTGACGAGGCCATTGGTTTGAATCCGGTAGAACAACGACCAAAGATAAGGGCCGATATTCCTACTTTTAATGGTGAGTTGTCTATCGAAGAATTTTTAGGAAAGTTCCTTATGTTGCATATAAATTGCGGGGTGGTGCTGCTGCTTGGTGGGATCAACTTTGTAAGAAAAGGTTACGTGATAGGTTGCCTCAGATTCGTACTTGGGATGAGATGAATGAGGCACTAAAAGATAGATTTTTACCTATTGATTATGTGCAAAACTTATTTTCTAAATTTCAGAATTGCACCCAAGGTAATCGTAATGTTAAAGAATATGTGCATGATTTTTATGCTCAATCGGCTCGTAACAACTTGAGTGAGTCTGAGTCTCAAGAAATCTCTAGGTTTGTTGATGGTCTTCGGGTTGACATTAAGAACAAGGTGGAGTTATTTACCAATTACTCTTTGAATGATGCTATTTCAAGGGCGGAAAAGGTTGAGAAACAATTGGTTTCAGCTTTTCAACCTCAACCTACATTCAAGAAGGGGGGTAATTCGTCTTTTGCTCTTAGCCCTATTCAATCTTCAGTTTCTCCATCAATAGTCGATCAGCCTATGACACAAGCTTCGAGTTCTAAGGCAGTGGAGGTAGCTAGAACACCTGCTCCTGTTGTTCAAGCTCCTAAGAATGCTAACCCTTATGCTAAGAATTTTGGTAATAAGTGTTTTAAATGCGGGGAGGCTGGACATATTTCTAGTGGTTGTCATCTTCGTAAGAATACTAATTTGGTAACTAATGTTGATGATGAGGATGTATTTGTCGAGTACACTCATGATCCTAATGCTGAGGACGAGGATGAAGAACATCATGAATCTTTTGCAATTTAGAAGATTGGGTTGGTTAATCCTGAGGAGGAGGTTGGTCTTGAAAGAAATAACATTTTTTGCACAAAAGGTTTGGTTAATAATGCTGTGGTTCATTTAATTATTGACAGTGGAAGTAGTGAAAACTTGGTGGCACGTAGTTTTGTGGAGAAATCGTCACTTACAGTTAAGAAACATCCACACCCTTATATCGTCGGTTGGATTAATGGTGGGGGGGCACTATGAAGGTAAGAGAACAATGCATCGTTCCTCTTTCCATTGGGGCTTATAAGGATAATATTACTTGTGATATTGTGGATATGAGAGCTTGTCAACTTTTACTTGGTCGACCTTGGCATTTTGATGTTAATTCTATCCATAGTGGTCGAGAGAATGTGATTCGTTTTGAGAAGGATGGGGCTCGATTTTCTCTATGTCCATTAAATCCTAAAGGAGTTATCTCTTGCAATAAATCGAAGACGAGGAAAGGGATTATTTCCTTTTGTATGACACGATATGTCATTTCAGGTTTATCACCACCTACAAAGTTGATCAAGGGGAGGTCTGGGCGGAAGGTCAACAATGGAGGGTCAAACACTACAAGATCATGTTCTTTTTCTAAAGACCAGAATTCGGAGACGAATTCTTTTGAAGTGGGGGTGTATGATGTATCTGATGTATCCCTCAAAGAAGCAGTGAGCAGCCAAGACGAAGACAAGCTCGGACGGAAGATGCTGGCGGTCGTGCGACGTACTTGGAAGGGCACGACTCGTGCTTGATAGCACGAGTCGTGATGAAGACCTGCACGAGTGACATGGTTGGTACGCATCGTGTCACGAATGTCCAAAGCATGGAACGAGTCGTGAGGGTGAGGACGACTCGTGATGGCGGCGATTTGGCGGATCTGAGTTGATTTTGTTTCCTATTTTTGAAGTGTTTTAATTAGGATTGTTTTCTTTTCCTTTTCCAAGTTGTTTAGGGTTTTGTTTAGGATATAAATACTCTTTTTCATTGTTTGTTTTAGGATACTTTGAATTATTGAATTAAATTGAATTGCTTTGCAATTGAAGGTTTTTACCTTGAAGCTTTTTAGCTTGTTCCTTGAATTTCTTAGGAGATTCTTGACTGAGTCTTAATTGACTTAATAGGTCTTAATTGATCTGCAGAAGATTATCATCATCTTGGTGATTCTCTTATTCAAACCCTAGTTCATTGATTTGAATTAGGTCAAATAGTTGTTGATTCAATTATTTGCCTATCCTTTTATTATTCCGCTGCAACCATTTACATCTTCATCGGTACGCAGATCCGTTTGACACGTATACCCCCCATTCTTCTGTTTTGTGTATCCTTCAGAAATTTATTATTGAGTATTTCGTCTCAACGCAATGGAGTGATTGGATGGATACTATCACGAAGGCAATGAAGTTTAGAGTTCGTCAAGGGCATAGAGTTCCTTTTACAGATGGAGTTTGGATTTTCTGGGTTATCGTGGTGTTCCTATCGAGGATATTGAATCGACGTCGAGTCTTTTCTAAGGAGGGGAGGATGATGTAGTTTGATACAGGGCAGCAACAGAAACAGAAGCGACAGAAGGCATCAAAAGAAACAGAAGATGCAGTCTTGAGGAAGCAGGCGACGCACGGCCGTGCGCAACAAAGGACTCAGCCGTGCAAGGAAAGGGAGCGGCCGTGCACGCTGAAGGACTTGGTCGTGCAAGGCAGCAGCATCAGAAACGGGCCTAAGCGGAAATCTCAATGGGCTTTACTTTTGCTGATGTTTTAACTATTTAAGTTAGGGTATTTTTGTCTTTTACTTAGAAATTCATTTTAGGGTTTTCTTAAGAGTATTTAAACTTGTTTTATGGTTTTGGAATAACTTAGACTTTGATTATTGAATTATAGAAAAAGCTTAGGCTTTCAATTATTGACTCTTGTGATTTTCGTTCGGTTAATTCTCATAGTTCGTGCATCATTTTTGGGGATTTCGCATCTGAAGAAAAGATGGCTTGTATTATGGACGTGAAGATCTCCATGTTTAATAGGAGGAATAGTTTTTCACTACAAGAAAACTGTCATTTAGCGACGGATTTTAGCGACGGACACAATTCCGTCGCTAATAGCGACGGATTAGCAAGGGAATAGTGAGGGATAAAAAATAAAAAAAATAAAGCTGAAAACGATGGAATTACCGACGGATTTAACGACGGATTTAACGACGGACAAAATTCCCTCACTATTTCGTCGTAAAAGTGGCGCCAAAAAATTGCGCCTTTTTTACCGACGGTTTACCGATGGATTAGCGACGGATTGCAAATTTTTTTTACCGACGGATGTATTTCGTCGCTATAGAATTAAAAAAATAAAAAAATATTATTTCATTTTCTTTTAGCGACGGATTAACGACGGATTGTAAAAAAAAATTACCGACGGATGTTTGTCGTCGCTATAGAATTGAAAAATAAAAAAAAAATTATTTCATTTTCATTTAGCGACGGATTAGTGACGGATTAGCGACGGATTTTTTTTTTTTTTTTTTTTTTGAATATACTCAGTCTAATGCATGTTTATTAATACCTAATTGTTAAGTTTACCTCAAATGTAAATGAAGTAAGGCCAAATATGATAAAAATATGTGACATACTTAAAATGTTAATAAGTTAATTATATTATTTAATTGTAGTATATATTTTTAAAAGGAATATACATCTTTTGAAAAGCGGATATCAAATATCAATTTTATAAAGTATAAAATTATTTGAATTCATATTTTATTTGGAATATCAAATATTAATTTTACCCGTCCCTGATTTCTTGATTATACTTTCATTTTTTTATTTTTTTCTAACTTTTTTTTTATAACTTTTTGAAAAAAAAACTTCAATACTAAAAAATGTCCAAAATATTTATTTATATTCATAAAAAATAAAAAAAACTATACATTTATAAATAAAAATTAAAGAATTATACCCGTCCCTGATTTCTTCATAATACTTTCATTTGTTTATTTTTTTTCTAACTTTTTTTTTATAACTTTTAGAAAAAAACTTCAATACTAAAAAATGTCCAAAATATTTATTTATATTCATAAAAAATAAAAAAAAATCATACATTTATAAATAAAAATTAAAGAATTATACCTTATACCCTATGCCCTATACCCTATACCCTATAGGGTATAGGGTATACCCTATACGGTATAGGGTATAGGGTATAGGGTATACCCTATAAGGTATAGGGTATAGGGTATACCCTATAGGGTATAGGGTAAAGGGTATACCCTATAGGGTATATCCTATACGGTATAGGGTATATCCTATAAGGTATTAGGTATAGGACATAGGGTATAGGGTATACCCTATAGGGTATAGGGTATACCCTATATGGTATAGGGTATAGGGTATAGGGTATACCCTATAGGGTATAGGATATAGGGTAGCGTATAAGGTATAGGGTACACCCTATAGGGTATACCTTAAAAGGTATAGGGTATAGGGTATAGGGTATACCCTATAGGGTATAGGGTATACCCTATACCCTAAAGGGTATACCCTATACCCTATATCCTATAGGGTATAGGGTATAGGGTATACCCTATAGGATATACCCTATAGGGTATAGGGTATAGGGTATAGTATGGTATAGGGTATATGGTATATATACCCTATAGGATATACCCTATAGGGTATAGGGTATAGGGTATAGTATACCCTATACCCTATACCCTATAGGGTATATGGGTATATCCTATAGGGTATACCCTATACCCTATACCCTATAGGGTATAGGGTATACCCTATAGGATATAGGGTATACCCTATAGGGTATAGGGTATTATTATTAATTATATAATAATAATTATATATTCAATTATTTACTTGAATAATTAACAATTGCATCATTATTAGTATTATTATTAAGTATTATTACTAATAATTTTTAAAGAAATAAAAGTATATAATATAAAAATATTTACTTTTTTGATATTATGTATTATTACTATAGTTATTATTAATATTATTATTAAGTATTATTATTAATTATATAATAATAATTATATATTCAATTATTTAATTGAATAATTCACTATAGCATCATTATTAGTATTATTATTAAGTATTATTACTAATAATTTTTAAAGAAATAAAAGTATATAATATAAAAACATTTACTTTTTTGATATTATGTATTATTACTAGTTATTATTAATATTATTATTAAGTATTATTATTAATTATATAATAAAAATTATTTATTCAATTATTTAATTGAATAATTCAAAATAGTATCATTATTAGTATTATTATTAAGTATTATTACTAATAATTTTTAAAGAAATAAAAGTATATAATATATAAACATTTACTTTTTTGATATTATGTATTATTACTAGTTATTATTAATATTATTATTAAGTATTATTATTAATTATATAATAATTATTGTATATTAAATTATTTAATTGAATAATTAAAAGGTGGCAATACTTCATTGGACACACAAGTATTTACATGGATTAGCACAAGCAACATCTCACCATTAAATACATCACATATAATTGAATCTAATGGCCCAAATTTATTCAAAAAACAAACAAACACACTTTCTTTTGATTGGCTCTTAATTGTTCACATGGATTATTGATAAATCAATTCAGACCATTGATCACACTCAAATCCAATGGTCCCAATTCACCCACTTCAAAACCCTACCCACTTAACTCACCGCCTCCCTCATCTCTCTCATTCTTCTCTCTCTTACTCTCTCTCCCCAACCCGGCTCCTTCTCTCTCTCCCCAAACCCGTTTCCTTCATCTCTCTCATTCTTCTCTCTCTCTCTTCTCCCTAACCCGTCTCCTCTCTCTCTCTCCCCAACTCTCAACCTCGTCCTCAACGCTCCCCAACCCGTCTCCTTCTCTCTCTCCCCAACTCTTAAGCATCGTGAAAATGTCTTGGATGAAGATGCGGAGAAGGCCACTAAAACAACGGCAGCCACTTTGAGGTAGCTTCAGCAGTGGAAAAGTGCCAACTGCGTGAAAATGTCTTGAAGTCGATTGGCTTGGGATCATGGATTGGCCAATGGAGACGGTGTTGAAAGACTATGAGGTTCATGAGAAGAGCTCATTTAGAGATTAGTTCGCTACGGAAATGGAACGGGAGAGGAAGGCCTAAGGTCGGGATCATGTGGAGTCTCCACGGTGGGGAGGTAGGGGTCGCGGAGATAGGGAGGATAGGGGTCGCCTGGCGAGGAAAGAGATGCTAGGAGATGGTGTAGAGAGAAAGTGAAAGTGTGTATAAGAGGGCGTGTGTGGGTGTATATTGTGTGGGTTTATTTCTATGTATGTAATGTATGTAATGATTTTTTAAAATGAATGAAATAAAATTTTATTGCTTAATAAAAGAAACATTTATCTTTAGTATAAATATAATAATGCTACTAAAATTATATATATATATATATATATATATATATATATATATATATATATATATATTTATATATATATATATATATATATATATATATATATATATATATATATATATATATATATATATATATATAATTTTTTTTAATAAAAAATATTAAATTAGCGACGAAAATATCTGTCGGCAATTTGATATATCAAAAATAAAAAATATTGAAAAAAGAAAATAAAAAAAAAATTAATAAAATTGTGAAAATATGTAATAAATTTTAGCGACGGATTTTAAACAATAACGACGGATTATTCCGACGCAAAATACCATAATTCGTCGTCCCATCCTTATTATTAGCGACGGTTTGAAATCATTTAGCGAGGGATAGGTCCGTCGTTAAATTACGGAGGGACATGAAATTCCGTCGATTAAACAATAGCGACGAGGTTTTTAGCGACGGAATAAATCCAGTCGGTAATCCAAAAGGCTGCAAATCGTTTTTAGCGACGGATAGCGACGGATTTTTCCGTCGCTAAAACCTATTTTTCTTGTAGTGTTTGTTTATGGTAGATCAAGATGAAGGCCTTCTTGAAAAGAAAAGGTTTGTGGGAACCTTTGGTCACGGCTAAGGACGCAAAGGTTAAGACTCCATCCGAAGTAAATACAAGTAAAAGTAAGTTTGAAGATATGAGGAAATATTTGACTACCATGTTGAACATGAAGCAAAAGCTATTTGCGATATGTATGCAGAAAGGTACGCCCCTTAAAGAATTCCTAGATTAATTTAACAATAAATTACTATAACTACGTATTACTAAGGTTAAGATTGATGAAGAAGATGATGCTCTATTATTGTTCGTTTCTTACCTTTATTATATGAAAACTATGTGTACTCTTAAATAAATGGTAAGGATAAAATTTCCCTGGAAGAGATAAGGAGAAAGCTGCATCGAAAGGTAAGTGGCACGAGTATAGAGACTCATACGTCTGGATTGCACTACTAGAAACAGGGGCATTACCGACGGAAAATTTTCATTTACCGACGGAAATTTATTTTAATTTATCGGGAATTTATTTTTTTAAAATTTCGTTTTGTCCATCGGTAATTGATGAATTCTGCCGGTATTTCTGTCGGTAATACCGGCGGTCATAGTCCGTCGGTATTACCGTCGGACTTGTCCGTCGGTAACAAATCCATATATATACACGCGTATCCTCCCCATTTTTAATTACGTTTCATTTTTATTACGAACTCCTTCGTTCCTCCCTCAGTGTTCGCGAACCCTTACGTCGCCAATGCCAAGCCGTCGCCGCCGAGCCTCGCCGTCGCCGGTAAGTCTTCTTTCTCTCTCTCAATTGCTTTCTCTCTCTCACTCGATTTCTCTCTCTCACTTTCTCTCTCTCTCTCAGTAATTCGCCAAGAAGAACACGCCGTCGCCACCGTTTCTTTCCATCGCCGTTTGCCGTCGCCGGTACGTTATCTCTCTCTCTCGCTTTCTCTCTCTCAATCGTTCTCTCTCTCACTCGATTTCTCTCTCTCTCTCTCAATCGTTGTCTCTTGAAAGTGTTCTTCTTGAATAAACTGAGGGTTTTGAAGTAATTGTTGTTCTGGCTTATGTGCTTATTGTTTGTTGCATTTTTGTGATGTTGGTGCTACATTAAAATTTTTGTTGTGGTAGATTTTAGGTTTGTCAAGTTTTGATATTATTATCATAGTCGATATATGTTTCTCTTAATCAAATTTGTATCTATAAATATTGATGATGGTGGTGGATAATAATTTTGCATGAACCTAGTATTTATTGAAATTGGAAGTATTGGTTTTGGCAGAAACTTCTAATGTTCATGATTATTGATTGGTATTTGTGTGAATTTTCAAATATTTGAATGTTTGATGCTTGATTGGTCCTCCGATTTAGGTTGTTTGCATTTTCTAACTAGTTTATCAAATTTGGGTTTTGGCAGTGGCTCTTCATTATACCTAATTGGTAGTTAATTAGGCTTTAAATAGATTGAGGCACAACTCTATTTAAAATATAAATAAGATGAGAGCCTTTTTCACCCACTGACTATCAAAAATTCGTCTTCTTTGATCAAGGAAGACGTAGTAAACAAGTTCATTACCGTTTGAGTAAAGGATTTTCTGTTTAATAAGAGTTTTCAGTTTCACTGTCCTCTTTCTCTCTAAGGATCTCAAACATCACTTGAGATCCTTAGAGAGGAGGACAGTGAAACTGAAAAAAATTCTTATTAAACAGAAAATCGTTGACTCAAACGGCAATGAACTTGTTTGCTCTGTCTTTCTTGGTCTAAGATGAGATTGGGTTTTGATAGTTGTGGATGAGAACGACTCTTATCTTGTTTATAAATGTTAATTTAATTTCATCATTGTAAAATTTCAAATTTTACAATAAAGAAGTAATATTTCAAATTATTCACAATATTAATAATTTAAAAAATATGAGAGATGTGTGTGTTAATTCATTATTGTAAAATTATGCATTTTACGGTAATGAATAAAAATTAATGTTACGACGTGACGTTGTGACGGTTGAAACACAAAAGCTTAGAAACCCGTTTAAGAATCTTTAACTTATCATGTTGAGGTCAACATGTAGTCATCGATTCTTAAATTGTCCGTGTGGACAGTCTTGAAATGCACGATTATATGATTTGTAAATATCATCATTGTCTATTAAAATTGCTTGAATAGTCGATAGTTGAGATATTTTGGTTGCATTAATCTTATTGTTCTCTAAAGTGTATACTAGACATATATGGTTGATTACACTGTCGATTCTAATCGATAGTGTTTGATTGACCTAGTCTACGTCGTGCTTGGAGACCATGAGGTTATCTGCCGGGAAATTTCTTGATTTTCGATTATAGAGCAAGTAGACAAGGTGATATTTGCAATTCATATGTGTATTTCGAGGATGGGATAGAAGCTTGACCCAATTCTAAACATAATGGACATGAATTGTCCTTTCATCATAGGGAATAATATACTTTACAACAAAGAATTAAATATTAATATTTAAAATTATTCAAAATATTATGATAGATGTGTGTTAATTCATTATTGTAAAATTATGCATTTTACGGTAATGAATAAAAATTAATGTTACGACGTGACGTTGTGACGGTTGAAACACAAAATCTTAGAAACCCGTTTAAGAATCTTTAACTTATCATGTTGAGGTCAACATGTAGTCATCGATTCTTAAATTGTCCGTGTGGACAGTCTTGAAATGCACGATTATATGATTTGTAAATATCATCATTGTCTATTAAAATTGCTTGAATAGTCGATAGTTGAGATATTTTGGTTGCATTAATCCTATTGTTCTGCAGTGTATACTAGACATATATGGTTGATTACAGCACATCGATTCTAATCGATAGTGTTTGATTGACCTAGTCTCGTCGTGCACTTGGAGACCCATGGGGTTATCTTTGCCCGAAATTTCTTGATTTTCGATTATAAAGCAAGTAGACAAGGTGATATTTGCAATTCATCACGTGTATTTCGGGATGGGATAGAAGCCAACCCAATTCTAAACCTAATGGACATGAATTGTCCTTTCATCATAGGGAATGATATATTTTACAACAAAGAATTAAATATTAATATTCAAAATATTAATAATTAAAAAAATGTGATAGATGTGTGCGATAGAAGCCAACCCCAATTCTAAACCTAAAGAAACATGTCTTGTTGCTTTTAAGTTTGTAATCCAAATTTAGGGAATTGTAATGCGTTAATTACATCTAAACTGTTAATACATTATGAAATGCAGGAGTTAATTATGTCTGGAGAAGATCGTAGTTGGATGGATAATCGTAGTAATCCCGGTAGAAGGGGTGTCAGACCTCAATTCTTAGAAGGTTTAGAACATTTCGTGGAGTTTGCTAGAGCGCATCCCCAGTGCATGCGTGGTGATAAGATTAGGTGTCCTTGTAAAAAGTATAAGAATAGAAAATATCTGAGTGTTGGATGGGTAAAGAAATGTGTTTTAGAGGCAGGTTTGTTGATGGTTACAAGGTATGGGTAGCGCACGGGGGGCGTTATGTGGTTGAAACAAGTGTTCGCAATCATCCTACTGTATCAAGTGGTCCGCCAAGGGAACCTGAACATTTGATTGATGAAGAGGAGCCGTCTGTCAGTTTGGATGATATGGTTCGAAATGCGGCTGGCCCAGAGTTTGATTGGAACCCTAATCCAACAGAGGCACCAAATCCCGTTGCAAAGAAGTTTATGGATTTAATGGACTCTGCAAATGAGAAAATTCATGTAGGTGCAAAGGCTACAGTGTTAGAGCAAGTGACTGAGCTTCTAACTATCAAGGCTGATACAAATATGAGCCAGCATACTTACGATCGTATAATGTCATGGGGACAACGGATGCTACCCGAAGAAAATAATATGGTTCACAATTTTTATGAGACGAAAAAGTTGGTGGGGAAGATCGGTCTTGGGTATGTTAAAATTGATGCTTGCAGGAATTAGTGCATGCTTTTTTATAAAGGAAAATGGAGGGCCTCCGATACATGTTCAATATGTGGACTTAGTAGGTAATAAGCCACAGCGCCGTGGTAATGCCAAGCACAAAGAAAAA